>WELB01000340.1:26480-50376 GCA_009602725.1 Spirogloea muscicola | reverse complement strand
GCCGCCGCCGGCGCCCGCGATGGGCACGGTGGCGGAGGCCTTGCCGGCGGCGGGCCTGCCGCCGGCGGTCGCACCGGAGGCCATCGTGTACGTCAATGGCCGGCGGCGCGTGCTGCCCGACGGCCACGCCGAAGCCACGCTTCTCGAGTACCTGCGAGGTAAGCGCGCCGCCACCGCCGCCACCACCGCCGCCGCCGCCGCCGCCGCCGCCGCCGCCAGCCGGCCTCTGCTCGCCGCCGTCCTTAGGTCATCGCAGCTGCCACCTTGCGGTCGCTGTGCGGCGCGGCTGCCGTCTACCCCCCCCTGCCGCGCCGCTCATGGTGGGGCCCCTCCTCGCCGCAGACATCGGGCTGGCGGGCACCAAGCTCGGCTGCGGCGAGGGCGGCTGCGGCGCCTGCACCGTCATGGTCTCGCACTACGATGCTGCCGACAAGCGAGTCGTGTATGCCGCTGCCGCCAAACTCTCGCCGCTCGCCTGCTGCCAGAGCGGCAGCCGCCGGCCTCAATGCCGCATGTGGGATTATTCTGGACTTGCGGCATATCGTGGCGGCTTAGGCACTAGATGGCTGCGGGCGTCTGCCGCAGGCATCGCTCTGTGAATGCGTGCCTCGCGCCGCTCTACTCCGTGGAAGGCATGGCCGTCGTGACCGTCGAGGGCATCGGCAATGCGCGCGACGGCCTCCACCCTGTCCAGGTCAGTCTTTCCTGCTCCAAGAAGTTCTAAATTGAGGACTTGGTCTCATGTTTATTTCGTCTTCTAATGCGGACACTACCCCCTCCTCCTCCACCACCTCTGTCCTCCGGCTCTCCTTTCCACTGGCACTCTCAGCTACACTCCTGTTACCTCTGTCCTCCCTCCCTCCTTACTGACACGGGGGTACTCAGAGCGCCCTGTCTGCCTAGCCTCTGGGTCCGCTAACGTAGTCATGAACGCCATTTGTAATGCACCTGGCTGGCTTTAACAGCCGATCATTAAGATATCAGCAGCCGCATTAATGTCTTCTATGCAGGAGCGGCTGGCCAAGGCGCACGGGTCGCAGTGCGGCTTCTGCACGCCGGGCTTCGTCATGTCCATGTACTCGCTGCTGCGCTCGTCGACGAGAGCGCCGACCGAGGAGGAGATCGAGGAGAACCTGGCGGGCAACCTGTGCCGTTGCACGGGCTACCGCCCCATTCTGGACGCTTTCCGCGCCTTTGCCAAGGGCGGCGGCGGCGACGCCGACGCCGCCACCGCGTACACCCGTGACGCGCGTGCAGCTGCCGATGCGCCCATTGAGCTCGGCGCTGCCAACGGGGACGGCGTCTGTCCCTCGACGGGGCTGCCGTGTGCCTGCAAGGGCGGAGGGAAGGAGGAGGGCAGCGGTTGCTGCAGCGGGTCCTGCGACTCCGCCAAGGGTTACGTGGTGCCAACGACCAGCAAGGCGGAGCCCATCTTCCCGCCCGAGCTCGTCAAGCGCGCGCCGACGGCGCTGCAGCTCAGCGGCGCCGCAGGCGCCCTGTGGCACCGCCCGGTGTCGCTCGCCGGGCTGCTGGCTCTCAAGGCGCGGCACCCCAAGGCGAAGCTCGTGGTCGGCAACTCGGAGGTCGGCATCGAGATGAAGTTCAAGGCAGCAGGGTATCCGGTCCTCGTAGGCACGACCGCTGTGCCGGAGCTTAACATGCTCGAGGTCAGCAAGGCAGGCATCACCATCGGCGCCTCCGTCACGCTCTCCCGCCTTATGGATGTGCTCCGAGCGGAGGTGGCTGTGCGGCCCAAGTGGCAGACGTCGGCATGCCGCGCGATCGTGGAGCAGCTTCGGTGGTTTGCCGGCAACCAGATCCGCAACGTTGCATCGGTCGGCGGCAACGTGTGCACCGCGTCGCCCATCTCGGACCTCAACCCGCTGTGGATCGCGGCAGGCGCCGAGTTCCGCACCGCGTCCGCAGCCAACCCCAAGGGCCGCGCTGTGCTTGCACGCAACTTCTTCCTCGGGTACCGCAAGGTCGACCTTGCGCCCGACGAGGTGCTGCTTGCCGTCTTCTTGCCTTGGTGAGGGTCCCCCCTCTCTCCTAAGTCCTGTCACCTGCCTCTTCTTTTATCTTTTCTGATCTTCTATCCCTCTGATTCACCTCCCTCCTCCCCTCCTCCTCCGCCTCACACCACCCTCCCTCCAACTTTCAGCTTCTGTCTGCCACAATTTCTCATGCACGCCTTACTCGGGCCTCCTACCTCCTCCCTCTTGCCTCTTACCAGGACACGCAAATTTGAGTACGTGAGAGAATACAAGCAGGCGCATCGGCGGGACGACGACATTGCAATTGTGAATGCTGGCATTCGAGTGGCTCTCAAGCCCGCAGCAGACGGCGGCGCTGGCGACGACAATGGTGGCTGGCTCGTGGAGGATGCGTCCATTGCATTCGGTGGCGTGGCAGCGCTGACGATCAGCGCAAAGAAGACGGAAGCAGCATTGGCGGGCGCGCCGTGGACACGCGCCACGCTCGACGGTGCACTCGAGGTGCTGTGCAGCGATGTGGTGGTGGCCGACACCGCGCCAGGGGGCATGCCCGAATTTCGGCGGTCGCTCGCCGCCTCCTTCCTCTTCAAGGCCTTCGTTGCAGCGAGCTACGACCTGGAGGCAGACGCCGGGTGGAGCAGCCACGGCCTGCCCTCATCATGGCACTCCGCTGTGGCGCCACTGCATCGGCCGCCAGCCCGTGGCCTCCAGTACTACCAGATAGACGCTAACGGTGGCCCGGCCGGCATGCCGCTCGTCCACATGTCTGCTGACCTCCAAGTCAGCGGCGAGGCAGAGTACGCCGACGACTTGCCGCTGCCCGCCGGCGGCCTGCACGCCTCGCTCGTCCTCAGCAGCAAGCCGCATGCCCGCCTCCTGTCGGTCGATGCGTCTGCGGCCGAGGCTGTCCCTGGATTTGCCGGATACTACGACGCTTCTCACGTGCCTGGCGGCAATGACATTGGCCCTGTCGTGCACGACGAGGAGGTCTTCGCCACGTCCAAGGTCACATGCGTTGGCCAGGTGCAGCACGGCTGCCCTCCTACCTCCTCCCTCCTCCTTCCCTCCTCCATCCCAGCCACCTTGCGGCTTACCCACCCTGCCTCTCTCCTTTTGCGGCTTATGTGAACGCTGACAGTGGTAGCCATCAGCCTCCTTCCTCCTCCCTGGCCTCTCTCCGCAGTCTCACCCTCCTGCCACCGCAAATCTGTTTGAAGGTCATTGGCGTTGTGGTTGCGGAGACGCTGGAGGCAGCCAAGATGGCGGCGCGGCACGTGCGCGTGGAGTACGAGCCTCTGCCCCCGCTGTTGAGCATCGAGGATGCGGTGGCAGCGGGGAGCTTCATGCCCAACATGGACCGCTATATGGCCAAGGGCGACGTCGATGAGGCGTTTGCGTCCGGCGCGTGCGACGGGGGCGTGCTCGAGGGCGACGTGCAGATGGGCGGCCAGGAGCACTTCTACCTCGAGCCCAACTGCACGCTCGTGTGGACGGTCGACGCCGGCTCCGAGGTGCACATGGTGTCGTCCACGCAGGCGCCGCAGAAGCACCAGCAGATTGTCGCGCACGTCCTCGGCCTGCCCATGTCCAAGGTGGTGTGCCGCACCAAGCGGCTCGGCGGCGGGTTCGGTGGCAAAGAGTCGCGCACTGTCTTCATCGCCGCCGCCGCCGCCGTCCCGGCCTTCCACCTCCGCCGGCCCGTCAAGCTCACGCTCGACCGCTACGTCGACATGGCCATCACTGGCACACGCCACCCGTTCTTGGCCAAGTACAAGGTCCGGCCCCTACCCTCCCTCCTCCCTACTCTCTCGTAGTGTGTCCTAAATGACCTCCCTTCTCACCTGCTCCGCCCTTCCTCCACGTCCTTGACCACCATCCTGCTGTCTATGGTCGCCTGCAGGTGGGCTTCACCAAGGAGGGGCGGCTGCTGGCACTAGACCTGCAGCTGTATGCGAACGCGGGCAACACGGCCGACCTGTCGTGCTCCGTATCCGAGCGCGCCATGTTCCACTCGGACAACGTCTATGCAATCCCGAATGTGCGCATCAATGCACGCGTGGCCAAGACCAACCTGCCCAGCAACACCGCCTTCCGGGGCTTCGGCGGGCCACAGGGCATGATAGTCGCCGAGAACTGGCTCGAGCGCGTCGCGCTCGCAGTCGGCAAGCCCCGAGACGTCGTGCAGGAGCTCAACTTCCATCCCGAGGGCTACGAGACGCATTACGGCCAGCGCTTGGAGCGCTGCCAGATCCAGCGCATCTGGGTGGAGCTCATGGAGTCGTCGGAGTTCTCGCGCCGCCGCGCCGAGGTCGACGCCTTCAACGCGACCTCCCGGTGGCGCAAACGCGGCCTTGCCTCCACTCCCACCAAGTTTGGCATTTCCTTCACCACCAAGTTCATGAATCAGGTGATCCCACCTTCTCAACATGTCATCCTCAATGGACCTCTAACCTCAACCCATAACTACCAGATACTTGACGCTTGCCTCTTTATACTGTAGTTGTACAACTGTAAGAGTGGAGGTAGCAGGTCCAACTCTGACTGAGACAGTGTCGCCGTGGGCCTAAATCTCTGTGCTGCCTCGCTGCAGGCGGGCGCGCTGGTGCACATCTACACCGACGGAACGGTGCTGGTGACGCACGGCGGTGTCGAGATGGGCCAGGGCCTGCACACCAAGGTTGCGCAGGTGGCGGCGACAGCGCTCAACATCCCTCTGTCTTCTGTCTTCATCGCCGAGACGAGTACCGATAAGGTCAGACGTGCCGCGCTAATCGCAAGTTGGTCGCTTAAGACCACAGACAAGCAGCACAGGAGCCCACTTCACTGTTGGCGCAATCGAGCTCACGCTGCATTGGTGCTGCCCCTTTGCCGCCGCGAGCTCACAGGTACCAAACTCATCACCCACAGCAGCGTCAGCGAGCTCAGACATGTATGGCGCGGCCGTGCTCAATGCCTGCAATGAGCTCAAGGCACGCATGAAGCCTGTTGCAGACATCATGCCGGCCGCCACGCTTGCCCAGGTGGGTCCCCCTTGGCCCCTCCTCCCATTGAGTGTCTCGCTTAGGCAGATGTTTCTCAAGTTCATCTGCAAATTACCAATTGGTTGGATACATCTCCATTGTATTTCGATGTAGGTAGATTGTTGTCATTTTGCTGATTTGCAATTCGGCAATCGATGGTAGAATCGATGGTAGAATCGATGGTGGAAGAGGAGTCTGACTTGCTCACAAGCTGCCCAATGCGAAGAGGTCATACATTGAATAGTGGAGACTGCTTGTTGAAACTTCTGTATGCTCCATTGCCAATCTACTTGAAGGTTGCAACCAAGTGCTGGATGCAACGCATCGACCTCTCGGCGCACGGTTTCTACATTACCCCGGACATTGGCTTCGACTTTGCAGTTGGCAAGGGCATGCCATTCAATTACTATACGTTTGGTGCCGCCATTGCTGAAGCGGAAATTGACACGCTGACTGGCGATTTCCACCTTCGCCGGGTTGACGTTCTCATGGACCTCGGCACCTCGCTCAACCCCGCCATTGACGTCGGGCAGGTCTGTCTTTCTCTGTGTTATGGGCTTAACAGGGCACTAATAGAATGATGTCAGCGATAGTCAGACAGCTCCTTCAGAACTTTGACATTGAGAATATCCTGACTGCCTGTCCTCCACTTGAAGTTCACCACCTGAGCACACTTGTGGAGTAGTCAACAAGTACCACAGCTTCACAGTTGTGGAGTAATGAACAAGTAACACAGCTTTTAGCACTAATAGGCACTGATAACGTGTATGCCGGCCTTCTGTGTCTGCAGATTGAGGGAGCGTACGTCCAGGGCATGGGCTGGGCACTGACTGAGGAGCTCAAGTGGGGCGACAAAGCGCACCTGTGGGTGCCGCCCGGCGTCCTCTTCACGCAGGGCCCGGGCACCTACAAGCTCCCCACAGTCAATGACATTCCGGTTGACTTCCGCGTTGGCCTCCTTAAGGTACTTTGCGGCTTTCATTTTGCAAGATATGTGTCACCCACGATTGGTTGTGAAGCATCGCAAAACACAGAAAGCGGGATGCTTTAGCCCCTCTATTCGTGGAATACGTTAATGAAAACTCTCTGGCAGGTTGGTCAAGCAAGTGTGAGGATGCTGGTAATCAGCCTGAGATGAGGATAATTTGCTTGATCAGAGCTGCACATGACCACATTCCCATTTGTTTGTGAATATGCAGGATGCTCCTAATCCAAGGGCAGTGATGTCGAGCAAGGCAGTGGGCGAGCCGCCCCTGTTCTTGGCCAGCTCCGCCATGTTTGCCGTGAAGGACGCCATCTACGCTGCCCGCAAGGACAGCGGCATTGATGGCTGGTACGCCTACATAAACCAGCTGCTTCAGCATTGCCGTTGACTGGAGACAACGGTCATCGACTTAAGATACTTCCTCTGATCACTAAGAGTTTGGAGGACGACAAAGGTTGTTGCTTCGTCTGGAATGTGAAGGTAGCCAGCTGGCCTGCCTGACAAATTGCAATCGTTTTGGGGCAGGTTTGTGCTGGACACACCAGCAACGCCAGAGCGAATCCGGATGGCATGCTCCGACGACCTGACTGCCCCCTTTGCCAAGGCGGACTTCCGTGCCAGGCTCAGCGTGTGACGATGTTCAAACAAAGCGTTGGGGTCATTGACAGATTGCTGCTGCAGAATCGAATTGTGAAGCACTTCGCAAAGGGTTTCAAGCTCACTACAGGACTTGGCTTCTTATTTCAAGGATACTCTCAATTTTCTCTGGATCAGGCGTAGTAGACTCCTCACTTGAGCTTCTTTCAGTGCCCAGTTGTAGCTAGTGACTGGTGTTTGGATACGCGGGGGCTGTCAATATATATTAGTGAGACCTTCACCTCCACACTGACTTTATGTACTACCATCGCTGCGTCTGCGCAGAGCCTTGTAGCCCAGTAGCCCTGTAGTCACAGCTACTGGCTACATCTCGCTCCTCTGGCCCATATCTCCTCGTTGGGTGGGTCAGGGCCATATTGCCAATGCGTTGCAGGTTGTATGCTTTTGTATCTGACATGTGTGTAAGTGGGACCACGTGCACGTGCCCTATAAGTTCCTAAGCAGGCATGCGGCACCTATTACTGTAAATTTACCTTGACTATATGATTCCATGACTACCATCTTAATGTGCTATCTCGCTTGCTGTTGTGCTACAACAATGTGTCGTATGCAAAAAATTGTGTGCCAATACATTGGGCTGGGACGACGGATTTGTGGGTCTCTTGTCCCAATGGCGAAAAAGGCCATGGGCAAACTATGGGAAGATTGGAGTAGTGCCCTGGTAATTCTGACTAAGTGTTATAATACTTGGCCATGTATGGACTTGCCGTTTCTGTTACATTTGAGTTGCTACAGATTGTTGAATAGGCCCGATGTCAAGCAAAAATCAGCACTAAGCATGCGCTTTCATAGACAAAACGGTGACAAGGCAATCTAAAGAGGAGACGGGGGAGGCGAGGCAACAACTAAGCACACGCCATCAAGTGAAAGCAACTAGATGGGCAGCACTGCGTAGGCTGCAGTAACATTCAACCATCATCAGGCCCGGCAGCGGGTGCCTGGGAGAGCAAGTCGTCAAGGGCAAGGGCCTCGAGCGCGTCCAGGACTCGACTTCTGTCCACTGTCTTCCGGTGCATGTACAACACTCGGCAGGCTGCAGAGTGCAGTGCCAAAAGCTGGTCAACTGAAGAATGCGCCGTGCGCCTTGCCATTGCCGACGCCCACGTAGCTCCCCTGGCGCGGTGCTCCTGTTCCAGCCGAGCTCGCTCCTCGGCGGCCTTCTCAGCAGTCGAGGGGTCCTCCAGCAGCTCGGCCGCCATTGTCTCATCCCTGCTCTCCACTTGGCCCCCGATTGCTTCTGCTTCTGCAACATCGCATGAGCCAGCTCCTCTGCCGTCTTGGCCCGCAAGCTGACCCTGCCCAGCAGCAGCTCGTACCGCTACACCCGCATGGTCAGCAGGACCATTCGAGGGATCCTTGCGCAGACCCTCCATTGCTGCTCCTTCAGCAGACATTGGGGCAGCACTAACTGCTGAGTCCTTGCAATTGTCGCTTGTAGGAGGAGTGCGGCCGCTGCCTGTTGCCTCCTGCTTGTCCTCCGCACCTTCCCTGCCATGGCCAGCATCTGCAAGGTAATACACCACACTTGCTTTTAGAACGGGTGAGGAGAAGGCCACCAAGGTCATCAAAGTCCTTCACGAGTGTACTTTCAAGCCTGCTTGCAAATCATTTCTTGGTGTTCAAGTGCTATATCATTATTGCTTCAAGAATTTGCAATAGGCACTCACTGCTGGAAGGTGGGCAGCGCTGCGCAGGGTCGCCAGCTCGCTTTGCTGACTTCCTGGTGACCTGCTCCAGGGCTTGGTGCAGATTCACTTGCGCCTGCACACCGCGCAAGCGAGCGCTGGCCCTCGCCGGGCGCGCAGCACCTCTCCCATCCTTCTGCCCCAGAATGCTGGCCTCCTTGCCATCGTCCTTGCTCTGCTCAGGGTACAGGAATGGACCTCCCCTTGACGCGATCTCGTCGCAGAAGGCCACAAGGGTGGGGTCCATCTGCGACAGCATGCTGTATACCTGCGGGCAAGCACGACATGCTCACAAATGTCACCAGTTCCTTGTCTTTAACCCCTTAACCCCTCACTTTTTGACCACCCTAGACCCTGACTACCTGTGTTCCAAGACCCCCAACAGGCCACTTTCACTAAATACCTCTATGCATTCATGTATGCATGTATGCAGCGTCTGACTTTCAGAACTCTGTCATCCCGTCCTGTGAGCGAGGGGCCTGCTGGGCACGTCCTCCCGCACAGCATTCCAGCGCCGCTTTCTCTTCAATGTCAGAGGAGGGGCACTTGCGGGAACAAAGCAAGAGGCATCGCAGGGTCCTGGCTGCTCGGACTTGTCAGCATAACAGTGGAATGTGGCCTGGCCCCACCTTGCTTTGTGCATCATCGACATGCTCACTTACTTCCTTTTCCTACACAAAGAGCCCAAGCTTTATCTGAAGGCAAATAAACAAGCTAACGACACCCGAAGGCGTGAACTTACTGCATCTCGCAGAGCACAAGCCTTGCTTACGAACTTGGCCCCCTGGTAGTCCTCGCCGTAATACAACTGCAGGGGATCATGTGAAAAGTAATTGGCTCAAGTGTGCGGTGCAGCATCTGGCTGCTCTACTGGATGGAGGTGATGAGGTAGAAGAGCTTCTAAGCACTGTCAAGCACATGCGAAATACAGCGACAAAGCAAAAAGCTCCAGAAAGTAGAGCCCTCCAAGTTTGCATGTCAACAACTGAAAAGAAGACAACTGGGGTCCTTGCTCAATTTCAAGCACAAGCCAGCCTGAAATCCTCACCTTAACATTGGTGAGAATGAGCTCAACATCTTGCAAGAATGAGGACCGAGCCCAGTACGACCCATTGTCCACCTTCTGGAGGAGGGAGATGACATCCATCCCAACAACAGGTCCAGCATCTCCGCCTTGCCTGTCCAACCTTCCTGGCTCTTCTACGTCATCTAGCAATGGGTAGTGGAAGGCCGCAAAGCGCTTTTCATACAACAACCTGGCAAATCATGAGTTGTCAGGGGTGCAAAAGACAACGTGCTCAGTGAGCTGGCCCCCAGTGCCCCTGCAATCTTCAATGAAGATCCTTACTTTAGCACCTTGGTGCTTAGAAGACAGATTACCATGATAGAGCTGGATACTGGAAGCCCGGGCAGGATGTGCCAAGGTCAAGGCTGGGCATGCATTCAAACAGCCATTGACAAATGGAAACTTGCAGATTGTTCTGACCTATTACACACGTCCCGGAGGCACATGCGCAGCCGTCTCATGGCATGCCCCTCTAGCTCGGCCTTAGCTTTCAGCTCAGCCTCGCTGGGCCCAACCTCCGTTACGGGCACCTTGGGCAAAGGCTCCAGCGCTGCCAGCGGCTTCTTCAGACCTTTTTCAAGCTTTGGCGAGGTAGCAGCGGCATCCACAAGTGGAGCGAAAAATTGAAGCCTCTCCTTCATTGTTGGTGGTGTGAGTATGTACCTGTACAAGGCAAGACACACATGAAGCAAGGACAAGGCACAACTGGCTACATGATCCTGCTGTTACATCAATGCAAGGCAGTCAAGGGTTGCTAATTGAAAAGCCACAAAGCAGATGGTATAGAACTACATAAACTAGTAGACATCCCAACACAGGAGAAACAGCAGGCCAAAGGCGATCTCTACAACAGTTGTTGGAAAGACGTATCTAGTGTACCTGCAAAACGATCAATTGTGAGTCTGCTAGACTGCACTGTCTTCATGCAAGCAACTTTCTGCTGCAGGTTGCAGGACGGGGGGTTTACAAATGGCGGCCAAAGATGGAACAAGCTTCAGGGTCAATGTCATTGGGCCCTCCTTCAGCAGTTCCAAGGAGCAGGATTGGCAGCCATGCGGGAAGGTCTGCCAGGAGCATCACCAGCGTCGCTCGCAGCTGGTCGTGGGCCTGTACAGAGAGCAGGGGCCGGCGTGTGTTGGAAAACAAGCACTGACTTCAATATTTCTGAAAAGCCTCAAGATTGTAGGAGGTCTTCGAGACAAAGTTGGTGCCAAGAAAGGGACGAAGGCCATACCGTGTCCCACCAGAGGGGGAGATGGGGAAGAAAGAGGATGGCCGGAGTGTTCTTCCTAGCTTCGCCGACAATGTGTACCAGTGCTTCTTCTGGGGACTTGGCGCCAGGGTCAGCTAGGAGGGACGGGAGGCCCAGTGAATATACAGGGTACCTTTCGAGCTCATGGAGTAGAGCAGGGCCAAGGTGTTCCTGCGGCCAAAGTCATCCCTCACTTTAGTGCTCCTAGGCTACAATGCTGCAATGATGTTGTCCTGAAGCCTTGTGAGTCCTGACACTGTACATTGCTGGGAAAGCATATATGCGCCACTGTATTAAGATTTTGCTTTTAACGTGTTAATAATAGGGTCACTGTAGGAACTGCAAAGGGAAGGTTCAACTTGCAAGGTCAACTTGCCATGTTAGGAGTCTACCTGCCCAGCACCGCGCTCGCCACATAAAAGGAGACGCGGCCTTGGCGTGTAAATAAACGATGGTTGCAATTTTGATGAGAGCACGCTTGCAATGTATGCAGGGTCCTCGTCATCGTCCTCCCCCTCGTCAACATTCTCGCCTTCTTCCTTCTCAAGCTCCATAAGCGGCATAAAAGAGTCTTTCAAACAGCTCATGGCAGCATCTTGGTGGCCCTTGAGCAAGGCGGACAGCAGAGGTGGCAACGGTCTTGCATACACCGTCACGGAACGGTGGGCTGCAGGCGTAATAGCAGACATGGCCTCAAGGAAGTGCCTCCGCTCCACCTTGACGGAATCCACGTCGATGACATATTGCTCGTCACTCTGGACGTGGCAATATACGAGCCAGTTATGTACAGCTGTGCTATGAGATATTTGACAATATTGTCCAGCTTATTAATTGACGCGCGTCGGGTGCAGACTTATGATCACAAGCCTGGCAGCATGACACCTTGTGGCAAACAACAGACTCATGATGTAAGAGAGAGCTTGTTGTAAGGTCAAGCAAAGGCATGAGCTTCATCTAAACCATCCAAGATAGTGAAGTTGACTTTGTGAAGACTCAACCAAGATGCATCCATATGCATCCATATACTGCTGACAGTTCATATGAGCACACACTGAGCCTACCTGGTACACCTGCGGATATCTTCGCCTAAATGCTCGGATGGCTGCCTCTGTGCAGAGAGCCTTGACATCTGCTCCACAGTAGCCGACGCAAGATGCAGCCAGCTCCTTCCGTAGTGCTGAAGCAGGAGGATTCTGCCAGTTCCTTGTGTGAATGGCAAGAATGTCCTCCCTCGCCTTTGCATTTGGAAGGGGGAAGCAGAATTCTCTGTCAAACCTTCCCGGCCGGCGCAGGGCCCCGTCAATGGCATCCACCCTGTTGGTGGCACCGATGACCACGACCTGGCCCCTTGCATCAAGCCCGTCCATCAATGCCAGAAGTGTAGAAACGATGGAGTTGTGGATCTGCTCCTGACGAGAGGACCGCACAGGGGCGAGGCCGTCGATCTCGTCAAAGAAGATGATGGATGGCTGACACCTCGCGGCCTCCTCAAAGAGGAGCCGCAGTTGGCGCTCAGCCTCTCCCACCCACTTGCTGAGAACGTCCGCGCCCTTGCGCATGAAGAAGGTCACCTTGCGCCCGGCCCTGCTAGCAGCCCCCGCAAGTGCACGCGCCACCAGCGTCTTTCCCGTGCCAGGCGGGCCGCAGAGGAGGACGCCGCGTGGGGGCGTGATCTTGTAGCTGGCGAAGAAGGAGGGGTAAAGGAGTGGGAAGAAGACCATCTCCTTGAGGGCGTCAATGTGCGCCGCCAGGCCGCCGACTTGGTCAAAGCTCGCCGAGGCGTCCACCTGCACCGGCTGGATGTCTGCTCCGCCCTTGCCCTTGACAAGGCTGGCGCCGCCTGCAGCCACGAGCTCGGAATGGCCGCCCGTTGGTGCAGCCTCGCCACCCCCGCCCCACCATGGCGAGTCCAAGCCTGCAGGCATCCATGGAGGGTCGCTGCTCCGACCTGCCCGCCCCCACACGCTGCCCTGACCAATATCATCGAGGAGCAGCGACTCATCCGAGTCATCGTCTCGAAGGTCCCTGTGGCGCTTATGCGAGCGGCCTCCATCCCTCCGCCTGCCTCCCCGCTCGCCCCGATCCTCTCGGCTGCCCCGCTTATGGTGGTAGAGCTTCCTGGGCGACTGCTGCCGCGGCGGGCGCTGCTCGCGCCTCGGAGAGAAGCGCCGAACTTCTGTCCGGTTTCGCAATGCGTAGCGCCTCGGGCCCTCCCTCCCCTCCTCCCCCTCCTCCTCCCCCTCCTCCTCTTCATCCTCCTCATCCTCCTCCTCGCCCTCCCCCTCGTCATCGCCTTCCTCGTCGGACGCCCTGCAGCGCTTGGCTTGCCCAGCATATTGTGAACCATTCTCCTTCATCAAGCCATCCTGCCTTCGTGGTCTCAGCCCCTCTCTCCTTGGCAGTACCGGAGGCACCAGCTCCACAGCCGCCACCTTCTCCTCCTGACTTGACGTGGCCATTGCCTCGTCCTCGTCCTTGCCATCCTCAGCCAGATGGCCACCGTCCTCCCCCTCTCTGGGCACCTGCAGCAGCTTAATTGCAGCATCAACATGCAGCATCCCTCATGCGTCTTCACTGACTTGAATGATGAGCTCTTTCAGCAATCCCTGCCATGACTCACCAATATGGCGCTCCCGTTCGGCAGGTTCTGTCCCGGCTCTACTTCATAGTCCTCTCTCTCCTCTTTACTCTGGCCTACATTGTCAACGTCGTCATCACCATCATTCTCCTCAACTGCAACCGCTGCTTGAGCCGTCTTCGTGGCCTGCTCCTCTTCATCGTCCTCGTCCTCCAGAAACTCGTCGTCATTAGACTCGTAGCGCCGGCGTGGTCGTCGCCGTTTGCGCGTGGACCTCCTCAGGCCATCCGCAGGGCTGGCCTGCAGGCATACTCGCAAAAGCCAGCTCAGCTTTACTAATTCACAGCCTGCTGCTAAACCCTAAAGCCAACACCTAGTCGAGATTGTCGCCTTCAAAGCACGAGCAATTGGAAGCTGAGCTGCGATGAGGTCGCAGCAGACACTAACTAGGTCTCGCAGTTTGCTTGAGGGAGACGCCAGGCTCCTTCGGCGATGGCGCTCCTGTCTCACCTCAGAAGAGGCGTGGCCGTTTGAAGCGACAGTGAGGCGCTGCAGCAGCGGGGCGCCGGGCTTCTTGGCGCGGCGCTGCCGCCGTCGCGGCAGGGCCGGCCCAGGAGGCCGGCGCGGCGCCGCGACGGCATCCTCCTCGGAATCGTGCACGGCGGCGACGGCCGCGGCTTTGCGCCGCTGACGCCGCTGGCGCCCGCCATCGTCGTCGTCGTCCTCGTCGTCCTCGTCGTCGTCCTCCTCCTCCTCCTCCTCCTCCTCCTCCTCCTCCCTGTCGTCGTCCGTGCTGCCGCTTCGCTGCGGCTCCGAGCGGTGGCGCAGCCGCAGGCCGCGCCGCCACTGCTGCGCCGCTGTCCCCGGCGCCGCCGCCGCCGCCGCGCCCGGCGGCTCGGGCCGGCGGTCGTCCATGCTGGAGCAAGAACAGGCCGAGTCCCTGTCTGGAGGCCAGTGGTTAGCGGGGGCAGACAGCTTGACCCCCGGTAACTCCTCGATAAGCCGAGGCTACCCACAGGCGCCGCTTCGTGGCTCTTTCAACGGGGCTGCCGCCACCCTGTCCAATTGGGGCTTTGCGGCTGGGACCGCCGTCAACGGCCGTCGACAAGTTTTACGGAGGGGTGCCTTCGCCCCTCGTAGCCAGGCCGGCAAAACCCAGCAGCGCCCCCTTCTAGCCTGTGTCCTTGGCCTCTTGCGCCGCCACCGCCGCCGCCAAAGCCGACGACATGCGCGCGCGGGTGGCGCTGGCGCTGGCGGTCGCCCTCTGCCTCGGCGCCGCGGCCCGCTGCGCAGCCTTCTCCGAGGAGCAGCCCGGCGACCGCAGCGTCCTCGTTCTGCTGGACAGCCTCACAACCAAGTCGTCGCACTCCGTCTACTTCCGAGCCCTCGCCAGTGAGACTCAGCTTGGCCATTGCTCCGTTTCGCCTCGATGACCGCGTCATGGCAGCCCGCTCTCAAGCTGCACCATGATGCAGCCTGCACCACGGCAAGGAGCCTCATCGTTTTTGAGAGCTTGCAGTCTCAGCCAGCTCGTGAGCCTGATGCAATCTATTAAACACGTAGCGGGATAGGAACTCATTCATTACAGCACATTGTCTCAAAACGTCACGACACTGTTTTCAGCTCGACTTCCTCATCAGTCAGACCGGTAGCTTCACTCTCGCTGGACAGCATCACAAGCTGGGAGATCAAGCAAGCAAATGTAGCACTAGCGAATGGGTCAAGCACATGCTCCACATTCACTACAAGAGACCTTCTGTGCAGGTCGAGGGTACAAGCTGGATTTCAAGCTGGCCGATGATTCCTCGTTGGCCTTGCAGAAGTACGGCCAGTATCTGTATGATGCAGCCATCATCTTTGCACCCAAGGCTGAGAGTGAGTTGCTTCCTTCCCCAAATTGATTCAATATTGACCTTCTGCTTGCTTGGCTTCTGTAGGACCTCGTTGCATTCACAGCATAAGACAGTAATTTGTGTGAGGCTGCTTCTGTCACTTTCAGTCCCAATGAAGAGGTTTTGGCATCCCATGACAAGAAGCTGATTTAAGACAGGCATCATCAGGATATCTCGAGGGCTAACAACAGTGGTTGACCTGGCATTTTGTCCACTTTTTCTTTGCTGCAGGTTTTGGAGGCTCCATGAGCCTAGCTGCAATACTGGACTTCATAGATTCTGGTCACGATCTTGTACTGGCTGCAGACTTGGGTCCTTCGGACCTCATACGTGACATTGCCACCGAATGTGGTGTTGACATTGACGAGGTTTGAGCTTTGAAAGGCTTCTCCCAAGTTTAAGAAAGTGCATTACTTGTGAGCTGCAAGTTACAGAACAGGCGAGTTGATGGTGGTAGCGCGTAAGGTGCAAGTTGCAGAACTGCTGAGTTGATGGTGGTAGCACTATTTGACGAAATTTCCCAAGCAGTTGTCAAGTTTGCTACTGAGTGACCTGACAGACGCTAAGTTGCTTGTATGCAGTTGAGCGTAGTGATCTTGGTGTAATGAGGGGTATGACTTGGTACTTGCTACTACACTGTGCAGGACAGTGATGCCCTTGTAATCGACCACCAAAATTGTGCAGTCACAAGCTTGGACACAGACCATGCAATCGTTGCCAGCAGCAACTTGGTCAACTCCACCATCCTTCTAGGATCTGATGCACTTCAGGTGCTGATCATGGGTTCGACCTTTGACTGCAAGCAAAGCATTGGCCGTTCAGCATATGCTCTGTGGGAATGCTGGTCTGTACCTGCAGGAGCACACAGCTTATGCCCTCTGAGTGACCCTCAGACTTGCCGGTGCTTGTTTGAGCCCCGCTTGATATCTATCATTCTTGCAGACACCCGTCCTGTTCAGGGGAGTTGGATTATCTGTCATCCCTTCCACAGATCTGGTCAGTGCTTCTGCATTGAGGCAACTGCATTGAGGCTACTAGATGTACCATTGCAGGATGCCAAGCCACTGTCCTTGTCCACTACTTTTGAGCTGCTCTGCCTCTTTCATATACGTTCATCACATCCTTTGGCTATCCAGGTGGTCACTGTCTTGTCGGCTTCTGCTACAGCATACACCGGCGCCCCTGGAGCTACCCTGTTCAGTCCTCCACCCATGCAAGGAACTGCCATTGCCCTTGTCACTGTCATGCAGGTCTGAAGTTGCCCCTCCACGGCTCCAACTCTGAGTAGCTTTTAGACGAACAAGGCCTGGTCAAATGCCAGCTATTGCTGACGACCCTGCGTGTGACCACATCGTCATCTATTGACACAAACGACATATGCTGAAAGGCCAGACCATACTGAACATGTATGGACGTTAGTGCAGGCGAGGAATAATGCCAGAGTGCTTGTTTCTGGCTCCTTGGACCTCTTCAGTAACAAGTATATCTCTTCCCATCCACTTCTGCTTGCACCTCGTGATGCTGTTCTTCTCACTCAGTGTGGGCTTTGCAGAAGCTTACTTTCAGCTTCTTAGCTGGTCAATCTGTCTTCTCAAAGAATAGTGCAACCACATGAAGAGCAAGTTGTCTGATGTTCTCAACGTTGTCAACGTTCTTCTAGGATCTGAGAGCAGATTGTCAAAAGTGATACGCTGACTCCCAGGACTTCCTAATTACATACAGTGCTTGTTTGACCTCCTCAAGGAGAAAGGACGTGAGTGTCTCTTTTCCTCTCTTTGTGTTTGACGCTAAAGCACCTGGCATGTTCAACAGGTTCTTCAGGATGCCCGTGGAGCTCCCAAATGCTTCAGAGAGGTAGGCTCATCACTTTCAGCGTCATTGCAAATCATGCTGTGCATTTTTCACTGGTTACACAGTGGCATTGTCAGCATCATTGCATAGCACATGTGCATTTTTTACTGCTTACACACTGGCAAGCCAAGCAGGCTTACCTCACATACCTCTCTGGGTGACCTCATGACAATCTTGACGTTTGGTTGCTATGCATTACCTCAGCCCTCAAGCATACTGACATTACTGCAAATGACATGTAGATATCGGAGGCCAGGAAATGAGCAATTCTGTGTTGAGCTTACCAAGTGGACATTGCATGAACGAGGTCATCTGAAGGTTTGAAACTGGCGTTTCGCATGACCATGTTGATCTTAGTTTGTAGTGCATGTTGCTTACAATTCTGGCAGCACGCTAGGAATAATTGTGGTTGATACTTCTGTATTTGGTATGCTCGATCTAGATATACAACTATGTAGAAATACGTCTTGAGAGCTCGTTTATTTATGCTGCCCACTGATAGCTGCAATCTCGCTGTGAGTCCCTTTGTGTCCTGAGTGTCAACATTGGGTTCCCTTGAAGCCTGTGCATCTTACATATGGTAAACATGCTTTGTTCACAACAGCTGATGCCTCAATTTGCTATTATGCATTGCAACAACAGGCAGTCAATGTGACGCACAGAAAACTTCAAGTGCCTGGGGAACCATCAGTGTACAGGATCAAAGACCAAGCTGTATGTCTGCGTCTCTTGTCTTCTTATTTGAGTCCACTAACACATATGATGCTTAAAGAATCTGGTTTACTGGTAGACTTGCTTGGACTCTTAGTCTCGCCTGACTGCATACTGACATGGCATTAGCATTGACATGGCAATTGACAGCTTCATGCTTCTGCTTCATCATCTACATTGCACAAGAGAAGCTTGGGATTGCTAGTCCATCAGTATTCACTCCACTGTGGAGCTGGGGCATGTCCTCCACAATTTACGCGTTTGCAGGAATACGCTGTTGAGATATACGAGTGGAGTGGGAAGACATGGCAGCCTTATAAAGCTGACGACGTCCAGCTGCAGTTTTACATGATGAGTCCCTATGTACTGAAAGGCCTCTCTCACGACGAGGAGGTAAGGCATATTCTCGTATTTCATCAGCACTTGCACCTCAGGTGCTGGTCAAGCAGAGGCTGCCAAGAACGTGGGTCGGTGTGGCAGCAATCTCATTTTTGCAGTCTGCAGAAATGCATAAGTGATTGGGATGCTTAGCAGAGTCCAGAAAAGATTGTAAGTCCTGCGTAGATTGTGCCAATTTGTTATGCTTACTCCTTGCTTTCCTGTCGTAGAAAGCCATGCAGCTCTTTGCCATGCTCAGGTCCTGTAGTTTGCCCGTACTATCTCGCAGGGAAGATACTCGGTGCAGTTCCAAATTCCTGATGTGTATGGAGTGTTTCAATTCAAAGTTGATTACCGACGGCTTGGCTACACGTCCCTTCAGCTAAGCAAGCAGGTACTGTAGAAAGGAGCTCGTACTTGTGCAGGGTCAAAGTTAATGAGGTACTTCAGAGGTCCTCTTGTGAACTGTACATCAAGCACACACCTTCTTTGCATGAAAATATGAATACGTGAGGCATTTGCCAAATCACGCTGGAGCTTGGCAAGTTGCAAGTCACTCTGCCCAGGACTTGCTCAGCGGACTGAGGCACTGACCCACACAAAGAACCTGATTCTTTTGGGGCTCACAATGAGGTCTTTGTCATGCAGGATGTTGTGTCCTAGGGCTGTTGTGGTCTTTCACACCCAGCTGTCTGGCCAATAATGTACTGTGTCATGGTGATGCAGATTCCTGTGAGGCCATACAGGCACGATGAATATGAGCGCTTCATTGGCTCAGCTTATCCTTATTATGCAGCAGTTTTCTCGATGGTAAGAAGTCCCTATTCCAGCATGGATAAATGCCAAGCGAATAAGTGCTGTTAATTGCAAGTGGGTGACATTGTCTTTGCCAACAGCTTCAAGCGCTGGCAGCTTAAGATCTAACAGCTTCAAGATGTGATTGGCTGCTCACACCCCTTGTTTGTCCATACAGATGGTGGGATTCTTCATTCTGGGCTTTGCTTTCCTGTACCACAAAGGATAGAAGAGCTGCTGGATAGCCTCGTCCACGTTTACCATTTTGTACCTTTGGCCAAACCTTCAGCCAAACCCTTTGCCAAGTACTGCTTGGGACACAAGGGTTACTGTGACGGCCATGCCTCCTTATATGATACCACGCTCTACTTCCTGAACAGGCAACAGACAAGAGTATGTGATGAAAGTGCGAATGTGCCTCACACACCTCTCTTGCTGCAAGCTGACACTGCCCCTATAAGTGTCAACCTGCACACTCTTTTAGCCACGGGGCAAGTTGCGTAATTATGTTCCTCTTAACCAGTGACCAAGTCTGGAACAGCCGGACATGCCCCTCACCATGTATGAGTTGTTGAGGGACTCAGCAGTGCACAACCTTTCTGGATCGAGAGGCTTCTTGTGCAGCAACATCCACCTGCCGACTCGCCAGTACAGCCGGCATCACCAGAGGCGGCTGGCGGGGTGGTCAGTGTGACATCAGCTTTGCAACCCGAGCAGTGCACAGGGCGTCCTGTGCCGTGGGCCGCAGCGGGTGCCAGCTTCTGCGGCCCTTGTCGCTGTCGTGTGCCGCTGTGCCCTGCTGCCATGCCAGGCTACAGATGCCCACATCCAGCCGCTTCTCTGTCTGCGGCAAGTTGTGTTGGCGCTGTTGAGCACAATTGAGGTACTCTGCAAGCGGGGGCAACTCCAGCGCGCCTCCTTGAGTGCTGTCCCCCTTTCGTATGAGCTGACAACCGTCCAAGTTTCAGAGTCAGCAAAAGCCAAGCAAGTCTGAAGATCAGATTACTACATTACAGGCCATGCAAAGCAGGAGAGGCTGACTACATGATCGATCTTCCCGTTGCAAACATCTGAGGGCATCGGTGTAGTCGAATAGGCAAGCATGCAACCATGGCGACTTCAGGTGAGTACCAGCTGCGCCGCGTGCTGGTACTCACCTTGGACGCCCAGTGCCGCTCGGCCTGCTCGCACACGTCTCGAATGTCACGGCCTGACATCCTGCAAGCGACAGCATGCAGCAAGGTGCCAATGTCAGGCAGGCTGCCTCAAGGCTGCAACTTTTACAGAGAAGCACAAGTTCTCAACTCGTCGAAATTCATTCCATTATCATACATATGCAGTCAGCAGGATATTGCTCTCCTTTGTGCATCAGGCTCACCCAGCACAGGCAGCAGCCACCTCGCCAAGCTCCTCGCGGCTCAGCTGCTTTGCATACTGCGCAGTGATCTCCGCCCTCGTCCGCTCGTCGGGGAGGTCGAAATGGATGGACGCATCAAAGCGGGTGCAAAAAGAGCCGAAGGTGCGAATCCGAGCACGTCACAGCTGCCGGGGAACGGGGTAAGATGCCACGCAACTTGTTTTGCAGGGACCAGCTAGGCAGCTGCCATTGCTCATGTCAGAGGGTTACTCTTAGCAAGGCAGCTGAGTTATGGCTGACTTAGGAAAGCGACGCTCGAGTAGCACATACCTGATCAGAGCTGGGTCCAAGTCCTGCATGCGGTTGGTGGCAGCGATCACGACTACCCCTGAGTCGCGCTCAAAGCCGTCCATCTGCAGAGAGCAAGGTACTGAGTCAGGGCACCAGCAGACGTCAAGGCCTAGCTCAAGCAGGATAGCAGCAGACTCTAGCCTCACTGCTGGGAGCCAGTTGCTCGAGAGTGTGTCACGCCCACGCGAACAGCCAGAGGGAGGCTGGAGAGCCAACCGAGCCATCTCACAGCAGCCGGCCCAACAAGCTCAGGCTGGGAGAGAGACACGGCATGCACCTGCCGGAGGAGCACGGAGAGGATGCGGCGCGTGGCCTCGTGCATCTCGCCATTGCGGGTAGTTGCCAGGGCGTCAATCTGCAGCAGAGAGCGAGCCTCAAAATTGCTGGAGAGGCATTACCTGCTGCCTCGGCAAGGTTGTCATTGTCCTTAACACTTTCCGGCACGACAACGTGGCTGCCTAGATTGGAAGGAGCGTGCTTCGTCCCCAGCCAGCATGCGAAGGTAGGCAAGAGGTGGACAACAGAAGCAGAGGAGAAAACATTCTTAAGTATGAGGATGCAGCGATTGGTTAAGAGTCAGGACTGTGGGCGCAACAAGGCTCCACCAGGCGAAGCTCATGCGTTGGCTCGCTGACCTCATCGAGGAAGACGATGGCGCCGCCCTGCAGGGTCTTGCTGGCGGCGAAGACTGACGCCAGGAGGCGCTCGCTCTCGCCGTAGTATTTGGACGCGATGGCCTCCAGCGGTACATACAGAAGGCTCACTCCCTGGCGCATTGCCACAAAGAGCATCATAACATGGGCAGTCAGCCCATGGCTTTAAATTCACCACTACTTGCAAGCGGTGATGAGCCCCACCTCCAGGCTAGCTCTGCAGCTTTAAGTATCCTGTCTGTCATGTGACCCTGAGAAGCCGAATGCATGCCTCCCGACGACGGTAGTGCGTGGCCAGTATCGACAGGTAGATCTGCTCAATGATGAGGACAAGTGAAGGGGTCTCCCTCACCTCCTGGGCTGCGATGACTCTTGCGCTTGACGTCTTCCCCGTGCCTATGCAGCAGCCAATGACGAGCAGCTGTGACTTAGGTTTACGCTTTAGGGTTTAAGGTTGATAGGTATGTGATGCTTGGGCATCACAATCCAGCAAGATTTTTACATGGCTATCACCAGATAGCCAACGACCAACAACTACTTGGCTCTGTCGAGATGTTGTCATGTTATGGCGAGCCCTCATACTGCAGATTGGGCTCGCAGCATTGAGAAGCCTGCATATGATGCTTGGAAAGGGGGCAGTACCATTCCGCTAGCACACCTGGAGGGCCCTCAAAGAGGACTGCTCGCGGACGGTTGGATTCGTAGCAGCGTCGTGTGCCACGCGCAACGCTGTCGTACACCTCGGGCTGCCGCAGTGCCAAAAGAATTGTATCCTCGATTTCTCTGTGCACAAGTGGAGCGCAGCCACCACCCTTTGCTTAGTTTGTTGAGAGCTGCGCAGCACTGGCAGCTGTCTCATGGCAGCACCAGCGCTAATCAGGAGAAGGAGGGGTGCTGCTGAGGCAGCTGCTAGCTCTGAGACTCGCCAGATAGCTGACACCAATGCTGTGCAGAAGGGCTTGCTCAATTTCACCTTCAGTTTATGCTCGTTGCTTATTGAGGTCAGCTAAGGCTGATGAATTTGGTCTACAGGTCACAAAAGTTACGTGGCTCAGAGTCTAGAATTGGCAGGCAAAGGGTCAAGCTTGCTTGCTTGAGACTCTCAACCTTTGCGGAGATCCTATTGTGTGGTGCTGGGCATAAGAATACCATGAGCCAGCGTGCTTATGGTCTGGCGGTTATCTTTGCTGATACTGACCGCTTCTGCTCCTCGTAGCCGGCCAGTGTGCCCCAGGCATCTGCACCCGGCAGCGCGCGGTCATCGCCCCCCTCCCTTTTATCCGCCGTCGCAGCCGGCCTGTACACCTTCACGCCCAGCGCCTCGAGCTTCTCCAGGGCCGCGCTGCTGTCGCGCTGATCATTACCGAAACGCCGCTGCGCTGCCTGCCGCTCTGTCTCTCGCTCCCGGTCGCGGCGCTCCGCCCAAGCCCGCTCACGCTCGCGCCACTCGCTGCGGCCTGGCGCTGGGAGTGGGGCGGCGTCACCCTCCAGCCCCTTCCTTAGCTCGCGCTCGTTGGCCTGCCGCTGCCGAGCGGTACTGCCACCAGCAGCGATTGCCACCGAGCTGACGATGGCGTCCAGTTCACGCTCAGACAGTTGGCCCTCCTTCACATACTCCACAGTCTGTAAACAACCGCAACGCAGCCATATTTCACAACAACCGCAGCTCGTCAGTCTTTGCCGAGAGCAGCCCGACTACTCGCCAGGAATGAAGGTATGTTTTTTTTGCAAGGGCCAAGAACGCAAGGATTGAACATTGTATTCGACACTACAATACAGTATATACGACATTACACGTGAGCGTTGTATTCTAAAGGTTTGTGGTCGGGCTTCACCGCAACTGCCTAAGAAACTAACACAATTCCTTAGCGCTACGGAGCAGAGGCCGTGTCGAGGATTGTCCCAGTGTGTCGGCGCAGACCTATATGACAGAAGACGGTCGGAGCGCACCGGCTCACCGGCATGGCCTCGCCGAGGAGCGGCACAAAGACGAGCACGCTGAGCGCGCCCTCACGAGAGGCCGCCGTCCAACCCTCTCCGACCTCGCCGCCGCCGTTGGCAGCGGCCAGCTCCGCAGGCGCCAGCGGACTTGCCGGCTCTGGTGGAGGCAGAGCGGAGATGATCACCTGCCGCGCAATTGGGCTGCGCTGCCAACCGCGTTCAGTGGCCGTCAACGGTTGGCCTTTAGGTCAGGGTTTAGGGTTGAAGGAGTTTGGGGTTAGGTTTCGAATACTTCACATATATCCATTTAGAATTTTGAGTTCTAACCCTAAAATTAGATATTCGGGGTAAGGGTTAAGGGTAATGTAGGATTTCGGTTTCATATATTCTTACTTAGGGTTTGGGTTCAGAACCCTTAACCCTGAAACCGTAGTAGGCTTTCAGCCGCAGACTGCCGTAGGGTCCGCCGTAGCGTCTAAGGAGGCCGCGGCGGCGGCGTCGGCAGTCAAGACCTGTCCCAGGCGGTGATGCTCATCTCGGCGCCGCCGACGCGCGTGGCGCCGCCGAGGCGCGCCACCAGGTCCACGACGAGGTGCGCGACGTCGCAGCCTGGCCTCGCGCTGAAGGCCACCGCCACCTGCGCCGCCCCACACGGCAGTTGCGGCGGCTGACCCCCCGCCCGACAGCGCCGCTGCCGCAATCGCCGCCGCTGCCAGGGTCGGCCGTCGCG
>WELB01000339.1:73094-89338 GCA_009602725.1 Spirogloea muscicola | reverse complement strand
GGCGGCGACGGCGGCGGCGGCGGCGGCGGCGGCGGCGGCGGCGGCGGCGGCGGAGGCACGCAGCTCGGGACTCCTTGGCACAAGAGAGAGATGGCTCGCTTGCCGGAGCTGCGGCCACCCCTGGCGGGCGGACTCCGCCACCCCTGCCTATGGTGCCTTCGCTCGGACGCCTTCGCCAGGGCATCAGGGCAGCGGAGTGTGGCGGGGGCCCATCATGCGCGCGGCCAACGCCGTCACCAACAGTGGCAACGGTGCCGCTGGCAGAAGAGCAGGAGCAGGTATCACTGCCTTGTACCATGGTGGTACAAGGGGAGTGGCTTCCCATGCGCTGCACCTGCGTGCCGGCAGTGCCCTCGCTGCTGCCTCTGGCTCTGGCCAGGGGATCCACTTCTAGGAGCCTAGCTTCTCTGACCTGAGGCTGCTTAGCAGGAGTCACTGAGAAAATACGTAGCTGCTTTGTGCCTTGTGCTTGTTTTCTTAGAGCTTCCCCTGGCCTCCTTCTCGTACTTTGTTCCTTATTTTCTGGGCTAGCTATTCCAGCCCCTATCCTCAATGGGCGAGCCCTTTCTTCTCCCAAGAGGGGGCAAGGGCTGTGAACAGACAGCTCGAAAAGTATCGACAAGGTCCTCCCCCGTTCTGCCATAGCCTCTTCAGGCCCCGCAGTCGCTGCTTAGCTCGTAGTTTGGCCCCTTCGAACCTTGTCAATTCTTTTCGGGCTGGCTTCTCACAGCCCTTGCCCCCATTGGGAGAGCCACTTCTTCGTCCGAAGGGGCCAACGCTTGTTCCAAGAGAGCTTGCCCGGGTAGGTTGAATCACCTAGTAACCTCGAGGAAAAGAGCTGCTGCCGTCCTTCCGTGCTGACATGTCACTTCCGGGTGGCACTTAGAATGAGGCGTCACGTGCTTTCGCGGCTTGACCGGCGGCCAGGTCTGCCAGGGGCGATGCCCGGCTTCAATGCCGCCGGTTCGCTCGCACAAGTCTTCCGCATGCGCCTGGCCGTATCGCTCCAACGCTCCCTTGCCCACGCCATCCACACGGAGCAGGCCGTGCTATGGCCGCCGCCTCTGGGTCTCGGTGGAGTGCCTCTTTCCCTGCAGCGAGCTACTCAGACCTGATGTTGCTCACTCGTGGGTACTGAGCTTCCCTCTGCATCGTCTGTGTTCTGCAGTTTTTTTGTAGTGTAGTCCTTTTTCCGGCTCCTCTTTCTTTGGCTTTGGATATTGTCCATTCTTTTTTGCCAGCCCCTCTTCTCTATGGGCGCGCACTTCTTTTTCGCGGGGCGTCACCCCTCTCCCCTGGTGGTTTGGCGCCTCAATAGCATGTCAGATATGCATGTGCGGGGATATTAGTGTCCCCCTCAGCCAGCTCATTACCCAGTTAACAGGACATTTGTAAGGCTAGAATTGGCCTCTCTTTCAATTTCATGCGCACCGCGCGCCTTCTCTCCCCGCCCACGCTGATCGTACAACCACCGAGCGCCTTCCTTCAGAGCCACTCCCCTCTAGTTTCAGGTTCATGCTTTGCACCAGAAAGCTGGGCCCTAGTTGGTGGCAGAGAAGAGTGAGAAGGGCTCGCCCATTGAGGATAGGGGCTGGAAAAAGCCAGCCGAGAAAAGAATGAACAAAGGACGAGAAGGGGCCAGGGGAAGTACAGAGAAGGGCTTCCAAGCTGCCATCTGGTATTCAGGCATCGACTAGCTAGGCGGATTGCCTCTTTCCCAGCTGCAAGTTACTCGGACTTGCTGCTGCTCACTCGTGGGTACTAAGCTTCCATCTGCGTCGTCGTGTCTAGCTGTGTAATCTCTGTAACCTTGCCTTCGCTGTCCACTTGCTTGCAGGCCGCGCCTTGGCTGCTGCCTCCGGTGTCCGTCAGGGCGACGTATATCCGCCTGCTAGTCACTCTAACTTTGCGCTTATAGACTCGAGGTTACTGGGAGCCCCCTTGCTGCTGTCTTAGTAATTCAGTATCTCGCTTTTTGCGCCATCCGGCCCTCCCGACCTTGTACATTCTTTTGGGCTGGCCTGTCACAGCCACCAGTCCCTTTGGAAGCGCTGTTCTCTTTTCGGCAACTTTTAGTTCTTTGGACCTTGTCCATTGTCTTTGGGCTGGCCTTTCCCAGCCTCTCTACTCTATGAGCGCTTTCTTGATGAGCGCCAGGAACCCAGTCTCTCTGACCTGAGGCTGCTTAGCAGGGTTGACTGAGTGCTTCGTAGCTGCTTCGTTTCTTTTTTCGTTTCTTCGTACTTCCCCTGGCCTCTTCTCGTCCTTTGTTCGTTCTTTTTTGGGCTGGCTTTTTCCAGCCCCGATCCTCAATGGGCGAGCCCTTCATCAAAGAGGTGGCTGTCCACGAGGAACGAGGTGGCTCTCTCTGGCCCCCTTCAAACTTTGTCATTTCCATTCTTGATTAGCGACCTTTATGAATTGACCTGTGGCTACTGAGCTGGTAAATTTGCAGTGGGTGTTGTCGTAAGATGTGCTTTCCTTTGTCTCGGCCATTTTGACCTTCGTTTGTTTCAAATACACGAAATTTTATTCGTCTAGTCGTCCCGCACGCGCCGGCCGCGGCCAGATCAATTGCCGCCGGCGCGAGAGTGCCGGTTTTCCAAATTCATACCTTTCAACAAAATTCCAAGGCGATGGCTGTGAGAAAGAAGTTAGCTCATCTTTAAATCACAGAGCTAAGCGCATCGACGACTGTGGGCCGTTGCCGTAAGGCTGGCCCTAAACCCGTCTCCTTCATGGACATCAATTCCTCATACTCCTATTTGCATTCTGCTTCATCGCTTGCCTTGATGTGAGGATGCAGGTGTTAGTAAAGCTTGCAGCTTATTGGTCCAGAGAATACTGACACTTGTCAAGGGGCACATGAGCAGATAGCAAGGGAAACCTGCTGGTCAGTAAGAGCATATGCATGGGCACATAACGATCGCTGTAGTTCATCCTTGCTTCATGACAAGCACAGCAGATCCTTAACAATATAAGTCTTGGTTGTCATCACGATGGACATGATAGATGTCCAACGGTTTGGGTGAACTGAAGAGAATATCCGGAAGCCGCCAAAATGAGAAAAAGGTTGAAAGCCGCCAAGATGAGTCAACCAACTCTAAGTAGCACTTTCTAGAACTCCTTGTAAGCGGGACTCTACACCCTAAGAATTTGCGAGAAGTGCCTAGGCCTATCTCGCAAATGTTTGAGCAGGTAGAGAGTATGTCATCAAGATGAACAGTCGAATGTATTCCGGCGCATCCTTGCACGTGCAGTACCCGCAATTGTGAACAAGCACTAAACAAGTGATGCACGTGTTGGGCGTACATTCGCTGGTAGGAGAGACTCCTGACAGAGTCAAGCTTCAGGCTGCTCCACGCATCCAAAAGGTAAGGAGCAGCTGTAAATTCGAGCTCCGAAGGCCAATCATCTCTATCATATTTAGAGCCATCAAGCTCAAGACCAACCAAGAAGCTAAGATTGCTGAGCATCTCCACCAACGTCTTGCTGTTGATGCGAGAGGGCGACTGAGATCTAGAGCCAAGGATGCTCAAGAATGTGAGGCTTGGGCACCATTGTTCAAAGGACAAGAACTGCCGCTCCGGTGCTCGAAACTTGGGAGGAGGGAGCATTTCAGGGAGCGCAAGAGTGGCAGCTTGTGGTGGCGACGAACAGCGGCCTCCTGGAAGCTGACTTCATGTAGCTGGAGTGCCTGCAGACTTGGGGTGCACAGCGAGAGGAACTCTAGCAGACCTGGCCAGTCGATGCTCCATCAAGGTGAAGTGAGAAGGTAGTTAGAAGTCTCATCTGGCCGCTGCGATTGGATAACAAGTGTCTCAAGTCTCTGGGTAAAAAGTTGTCCCTGTCTTGCCTTACAAATGCATCTCTATCATTCTGAGCACCTTCCAGTGAGAGATTATTCAAACGCGGGCAAGAGGTGATGAAGGCACCCAACACATCTGGCTCTCCTCGGGATCTAGGAGAATTCACAAACAAAGATACTTCCTCCAGGTGCGCCAGTTCAGGCAGATCTTGGAACCGGTTGCGCAAGTGCATGATCCATATTTGGTCACTGACCAGCTTTATATGGAAGGGGCGCTCTGCCAATATTCTCAGCGGCGAAGTCTTGGACAGCCCTGGGCACCTCATCAATTGTACACTCTGAAGCTGGCTGCAAGCGGCTGCAATCTGCAAGACCCCGGCTGCCGTGATGGTGCTGATGTCTGCCAGCTCGAGCACCCGGAGCTGCTGTAAGTTTGCGGCCACGTGACGCAAGCCCTCGTCTTTTATTGAGGTCCCACTCCATTGACCACATCTCTTCAGCTCAGAGAGCTTCAGACGCGTCAAACGGCGGCAGAGTGACGTGATGATGCGCAAGTCCTCGTCTGCCAGCACGTGGTGTTGCACCGTCAGGAGGCCGAGGGTCAAGGCCCTTCTGCTAACACTCGGCATCGCCCTTCTGCAACACCAGTCGCAGCTCCAATCCTTTTCATTCTGTAATGCTTGCAATGCGAATGCGCATGCAATCAAGGCCGCAGAGTCAGTAAAGCGGCGCAGAGGGCTGGTGCTGTCGCTCACCTCCAAATAGCAGGCTGTCCAGGGCCAGGCTCTCGAGCGCCGTGAGCCGGGTGAGGCCGCTGCAAAGGCCCGCGCATCCGGAGCCCTGCAGGGTCAGCCGCCGGAGGCGCGGCGTATGCTCGAGGGCAGCGAGGTCTGCCGCGAGGCTCGAGCCCCCCATCAAACATAGGCGGAGCTCGGTGAGGCCCGGGAAGGCCGCCAGGATGCTCAGGCCCTCGTACGGCGGGCGGCGAGGCCGAGGCGCTCGATTGCGAGCGGGGGCCCGAGCGGCGGCGGCCTTCCGAAACGGAACCACTTCTCTTCCAGCGCCAGGCCGCGGCGGGCGCGCGGACGAAGGTGCACCAGCGGCGGCAGACGGCGGCGAGGGCGCGCCACGCCGGCGCCTCGGCGAAGCAGGCTGCGCCGCTGCTGGCGGCAACGGGGCGGGCGATCGTGACGCGCCACAGGACGCCCTCCAGCAGCTCGTCCGGCAGGAGCTCGATTCCTCCGCCTGCCGCGGCGGGTCTCGCGGCGGACATGGCGGCGGCGGCGGCGGCGGCGGCGGCGGCGGCGGCGTGCAGAACGAGACTCGTTGAAGGAAGGCGCGCGGTGCGCTTGGATATTGACAATGTCCACCCCTTGGCTTCTCCCAGCCACCAGTCAATTCGGCCGCGCTTTTCTCTTGCGGACGGAGCCCGCCACCCTGCCTATGGTGTCTTCGCTCGTTCGCGCAGCGCCAGGGCAGGCCAGCGGAGTGTGGCAGGGCCTATCCTCAGTGGGCGAAGCACTTTCTTTCTTATCTTGCGCGCGGCCAGCGCCGCCACCAACAGTCCCTAAAGGGGCAAGGGCTGTGATAGAAGAAATTGCCTGCCCGAAAGAAGAAGAAGTGGCACTCCCAATGGGGGCAAGGGCTGCGAAAAGCCAGCCCAAAAAGAATTCATAAAGGTTCAGAGGGGCCTAAGAGCGGTGAGCAGCTACAAAGGGGCCTGAGGATGCTATGGTAACACAGGGGGAGGATGGATCACTCAGTAAGTACGAGTGAGGAGCCTCAGATCCGACAGACTAGCTGCCGGGAAGCTATTACCCTGACGAAAGCCAGAGCCCGCAGCGAGAGCACGGCCAGCTCGCAGATGCAGAGCGTGGGCCATGGACCGCTGCAGGGATACAGAGAGGCGCATCCGAAAGAAGAAGAAGGTGGCTCTCCCGATGGGGGCAAGGGCTGTGAAAAGCCCGAAAGCCCGAAAAGAGTTGGCAAGGTACCACGAGTAGATGCCCATGCATATGCTCTCACTGACAAGCAAGTCCTTCTTGCTATCTGCTTTACATACCACATGACAAACAAGTGTCAGTAATGTCAGGACCAGTAAGATACTTGCTGCAATTCCTACTGACATCTGCATCCTCACATAGTGAAGGAAAGTGATAAAGCAGAATACAAATTCATCTACATATATAACGAGGAATTGATGGCCACTAAAAAAGGGCGGTTTTAGTGACGGGCTAGCTGCAAGGGCCCACATCTGTAGATGTGCTTACAATTCTGTAACTTCGATAAGCCGATTGACTGTCAGCAAAGGCTTGGTTAACGGGCACGAATCACCAAATGATTGATAAATGTCGTGAAACGTGGCTGAAGTAAAGAGTTATATCATCCCCCTCTCCACGGTTGGATGTGCTAAAAGCGAGCAGTTTCCTGTAATCCTTCCCGGATGTTGTGCATGCTATTTTGGGCTGGCCTTTCACAGCCATCGCCCCTTCAGAGAGAGTAGTTTTTCTTCTCTAATTCAGCACAGTGAGCGACCAGATCTTTAACGTCGCAGGCTCTCAGACCCTGGTGTATGAAAACGGCATCTTCTTCTCTGCAGCATTGCCTGTCAAATGCAATGCATCTTTTGCCTGTCGTGCCCTGGCTGCCGCCTCGGGCCAGAGGCGATTTGACTCCTCTCTGGAGACTTCTTTCGGACTTGCGGCTGCTAAGTATGATCACTGAGCAGTGGTCTCTAAGCTTTCCAGCTCTTTCTTACCTTGTCTGACATTCTGTAGGCTACCTTTTATTCCCAGCCCTCGCCCCCTTGGAGAAGCTGCTACTTTTTGCTCTCATCATCAGAAGGAGACAAGACAGTGAGGCAGCTCGTTGGAATGGAAGTACGAATGAAAGCTCCATAAGGAGCGAGGGCAATGATTAGAAGTACAAATGAAAGATCCATAAGGAGCGAGGGCTGTGAAAAGCCTGCCCACGACTGACTGGAAGCTTTTCCCAAGTAGGAGGCAATGACTGTGACTGTGTCCATTCCTTTGGGCTGGCCTCTCCAAGCCACCAGTCAATCTGGCCATGCTTGCTTTGAAAGGCCAGCCCAAAAGAAACGGACAAGGTCCAACGGAGCCGAAATATTGNCCTCCTCCTCCTCCTCCTCCTCCTCCTCCTCCTCCCCCTTCTCCTCCCCCCCCTCCTCCTCCCCCTTCTCCTCCCCCTTCTCCTCCTCCTGCTCCTCCTTCCCCTCCTCCTCCTCCTCCACCTCCTCCTCCCGCAGCCGCCACACAGCCCGCCGCCACCCCATTCGTGCGCTCTCGGCGCCGCCTCCGGAGCCGGAGCCCTGAGTATCCCCCAGCCAAGCTCGCCTGGCCGCGGCTCCCCCTCGTCTCCGCCCCCGACTCCGTCACCACGCCGCCCCAGCCGCAACCCCCACCGCTCTGCCGCAAGTGTAGCCGCCACTTTGGGAGGCCAGCCGGCTCCTGTCACTTCTCACTTTTAGGGCTGGCCTTCAACATCGCTTTCTTATTAGTAGGACTTTCATTTTCCTTGTTCAGGCTTTTGAAGGCTCGTCCTTGACTGCCCTCGCCCTCCGTTTACTGCCGGAGGCTACGGTAAGGACTGGTCCTCCTTTCTCCAGCTTCTAGCCCAGCTAATCGACATGCGTCGTGGTCCGGGGGGGCAGCTTGGAGTACCTAGCACTTGCAGGTACTCGTTGCATGTTATAAAGTGCATCTTCAACTCATCTTGCAATTTTCTGGCTATGCACCAGCGTGCTGGGCGCGCAGTACGTGCATTGAAGATCTGGCCTCCATTCATTCCTTGCATACTGCGCACGTTACCTCTTTTCGAGAGCTACTTCTATTAAACTTGTGGGCGGCTTTTTACAGCCGTGCCCTCGTTGGAGAAGCTGCTAGTCTATTCCTGTCAGGGCTGGCCTTGTCAGCCATCGCTCCCTTTCTTTGAAGGCTTCTAACCTTAGGCCGTGGCTACAGCCTCAAAATGTTGGCGGGGGGACTTTCATCAGGCTGCCAGTGTTTCCGACTTACGGCTGCTTATATTCTGGAATTACTAAGCGGCCATCCTGAGTGGGCCCTTTTTCTCCTGCGGGCTATCCGTTTTTCGTGTCTTCCGGACCTTGTCGTTTGTTTGTGGGCTGGCCCTTTCCAGCCGTCGCCCCACTTTGGGCTACTTCGTCATCAATCTGAAAGGAATGGGCTACCATCCGTCAAAGACAAGCAGTGGGATTCCCAATGGGGGCAAGGGCTGTGAAAAGCCAGCCCGAAAAGTATTGACAGAGGTTCGAAGGGGCCAAATGACGGCGGGGCCTAAAAAGCGCTAAGCAGCTACGAAGGGGCCTGAAGAGAGAAGGCGCGCGGTGCACATGAAATGAAAGGGTGGCCAGAAATAGCCAGTAGAATGTCGGGCAAAAGCTAGTGCAAAATGTCGGGCTTTGCTAAGGTGAAATGGTAGAGAGAAAGGCTCTTCGAGGAGCGGGCGATGTCTGTGATCGGCTAGCCCAGGATGAAGAATGAAGAAATTTCGAAGGGTTGTCCTGCTATGGCACCGACCGCTCATTCACGTCGATCTGACTGAAAGGGCTGACCTGGCTTGACACGTGGCGCCTGATTCATACATTTTGGGTGTGAATCGAGCCAAGGATGGGGGACCTCTTCCAGACCGAGGTCGAGGCGACTGCTCATAAATACGGACAACACCAACGACGAAGCGACTAACAAGGGTAAGGGCTCGCCCGCGACTACAAGGGCCAAGCCCACGCATGACGCCGACCTTCAAAGGACCGTTCAAAGAAGAAGTGGCTCTCCCAATGAGGGCAAGGGCTGTGAGAAGCCAGCCCGAAAAGAATTGACAAGGTTCGAAGGGGCCAAACTACGAGCTAAGCAGCGACTGCGGGGCCTGAAGAGGCTATGGCAGATGGGATAGTTTACCGGCAGCTAGTCTGTCGGATGTGAGGCTCCTCACTCGTAACTACTAAGCGGTCCATCCTCCCCCGTTCTGCCATAGCCTCTTCACGCCCCGCAGTCGCTGCTTAGCTCGTAGTTTGGCCCCTTCGAACCTTGTCAATTCTTTTCGGGCTGGCTTCTCACTGCCCTTGCCCCCATTGGGAGAGCCACTTCTCTATGGCAGAACGGGGGAGGATGGACCACTCAGTAGTTACGAGTGAGGAGCCTCACATCCGACAGACTAGCTGCCGGAAAACTATCCCCCTGACGAAAGCCGGAGGCCGCAGCGAGAGCACGGCCAGCACGCAGATGCAAGGCGTGGGCCATGGACCGCTGGAGGGAGACGGACAAGCGCATACGATATACCTGAGACCACGAGCCAGCGGCGTTGAAGTCAGCCGGCTCACCGCGCCTGCGGGACACAGCGCGCCGTGCAAGCTTTGCCAACAGGTCGAGCCAGTGGGATCCGAGAGCCCCGTGCACGTCCACAGCCAGGGGGACGAACTCATTGGCAGCCGGGTGGTCGGCGTGTTTGGCCGCCTTGCTGCGAGCGGCCTTCGCCGCAGCGTGGCCAGCCCGCGAGGCAGAAAGCCCCGGGTTGGAGCGGTCGACCACATCAGTGGTGACCACATCGGCAATGATGCGCCCGCCGCCGCCCGTCGTGGACGCCACCAGGTCGACGCGGCGCGTGTGGAGTCCGTCGGCCCTCTGGAGGATGGGCATGACAGACGTATTCTCCATCGCAACTGGTTATCCGGCCTCCTGGAAGATGCCGAACATTGCGTTGCGGAGGAGGTCGTGAGCGGCTGTGCGCTCGCCGCCAGTGGCGCAGCGGAGGATATGCGCCGCTAGCTCCGCCGGGTCCGTCGCCCGCTCCCCACACTCACACTGCAGCACGCCAAGCAGACAGGGCGGGGGGAGACCCAACAGGCGATGGGTGGCCGTACGGAAGAGTTCGTCCGGCATCCTGAGGGCATCGTACAGGGGGAGCGCGGACAGCCAGGCTGCCGCGCCAGGGGAGGCGGCCGACAGCAGCCGAGCATGGCCTCGCACGTCTGTGGGAGGGAGGAGCTGCAGCGTGGCCGTGAAGGACGCCTTGTCAACTGCCGCCATGTACCGCGCCTGCGCTTGCGAGTCGGTGGAGTGGGCAAGGTGGGCAAACGGGACCACGCTCTCGGCGAGGGCAGGGTGCTCCGCAAGTAACTCGTCTTGAGCTGAGCGGAGCGCCACCTGAAAAGGCAACGAGCCGGTCGCCACCTCCGCCACAGCCTGCTGCAGCATGGCCGCCCATCATGGAGAAAGCGCTGTGCCACCGACGTGGCGACCTGAGCCCAACTGCCGAGGAACGCTGGCCTGCAGATGCGAGTGAGCGAGCGGCAAAGCGCAACGAGGTAAGCCTATCTGAAGGCACCTCAACCACCCACAAGTAAGTGGGGGTGGGCGCTACAGACCTGCTCCATGCCTTGGGGCTGGCCTCTCACAGCCACTGCTGTCTTTGGAAGAGCTGTTCCGCTACTGAAGCTGTGGCTGGGCGATTGTGAAAAGATTGTGGAACAGAGCGCTGGAGCCCACCACCTGGAGTCGGGTCGACCACTGGGTCCGGTGATTGGCCCACGAAGGGCCGGCTAACCAGCTTAGCCAACGGCCGAACCCGGCCTATCAGGCAGCGCTGGGATCTCATGCGACCGGCTCAAGCCGGGGCGAGCGGGCCTCTGCGCCTCTTCTCTTCCCTCTTCTCTATAAGCGAGCACTTCTGCGAGCACTTTCTTCTCTCTCTGCGAAACAGTCCGCTTCGCAGCTTTCACCCGCTTGTCACGAGCCACGCCTGCGCCAACGCCGCGCCATAGAAGCGTAGAGCCTTGGGCAGGGGCCGCAACAGCTAGTGAACCTTCTCTCGGACCCGCTTGCGACTGCGAGAGGTCGTGGTCACTCTGCGGTGAGCAGCCTTGAGTATTGTGCTACGTATCGCAAGCTTCACACTATTCTGAGCACTAGTCCTCAGATCGCATCAGTTAAGGCTGTGGATTGAGGCCTAGTAGCATCACAAATTGCTTGGCAGTCACTAATCTTGCACAAGTCGTCATCTTGTGGACAAGGTACGGCATATTTGCTTGTGTGTATGCTCTTGCATATTGCTCGAATTGCAAGATCTACTTGTATGCTTGCATCGCACCATCAGCCCGGTAGACAGGGCCGCTCTTCGGAGGGTCTCTTTCATTTGGGTTATGTAGATAGGGCAGCTCTTCGTTCTCTTTGGTGCGAGCTACTTAAATAGGGTACCCTTTGGGGGGTCTCGTTGACTAGGATAGTGGACACAAGCTCAGTAGACAGCAGCACGCATTGTTTCCAGTTGGGAAGAGCTAAGCTACAAGATCCACTCAAACAAACTCCAAATAATACCCGTTTGATCTTCCAACTTTCTCCTGCTATGTTCATAGTTGACCTCCTTTTACCCTCTGTTTATTATCACGTTGTCTATTTACGTCATTTTGCAGTCTAGGCACTCCTATCAACATCATCTGGCTGTCGACACCATCTGGCATGACAGGCGCCAGAAAGGCGCAACAGCACACAGCGACCCAAGTGGGATGCTCAATATCCCGTTGATTAGCCGCAGGTTGGAGAAACTAGTCTCCGCATAGCGGGTCCCCTGTCTATAGCCAGAGGCTGCAGCCAAAGCACGACCAGCACGCAGATTTAACTGCGTGTGCCATTAAACGCTGGAGGGATACTGGCAGGCAAATGCGATAGACCTGGGCGAGAGAGCCTGCCGCTTGAAACCGGCTTGCTCATCTTGAAAACGGCGGGAAAACGCCTTGCGCGCGAGAGCAGGAGCTCAAGCCACCGAGCGTCGAACGCCCCGTGGACGTCAACCGCAAGGGGGAAGCAACCGTCCTTTGGCGGATGATCTGCATACTCAGGCTCCTTGCCTCGAGCGGCACTGGCCACTGCATGCCCTGCCCTGGAGGCAGATAAAAAGGAGTGGGCGCGCTCGAACGCAGCTGTCGCCACCACGCAATCAGGCGCGGTCCACCAGCCAGTGGAGTGGCCAGCACGTCGACTCGCCGGGCATGAAAGCTGTCGTACTTCTGCAGGAGTGGCATGACAGACGTGTTATCTGCGGCCAACCGTGAAGCCGGCCTCCAGGAAGAGGCCGTGCATAACGTTGCGGAGAAGGTCATGGGCTGCTGTCCGCTCTCCACCTTGCGCACCGGGGAGGACGTGTGCAGCCAGATCAGCAGCCTCGGCCTCTCGCTCGCCTTATTCGCACTGCACCAACCCCTGAGAGTGGGTGGTGCCATCTGTTATTTAGGCATCGATCAGCGAACTTCATGTGTTGACCCGTGCTTATTGAGCGGGTCAACTTGCAGTCGGTAATGTACGTCATCAGATGTGCTTGCCGTTGTACTTGGCCACTTAGGCCCTCCATCACTCACACTCCATCTCCCACCTCGAAGGCAGGGCAGCGGCAGACCAAGGAGCCGGTGGACGGCGATCCGGAAGGCCTCATCCGGGATCCGGAGCGCGTCAATTAAGGGGAAGGGCCATCAGCCACGCCGCTGCCCCAGGTGAGTAGGCCGACTAAAATCAAGCGATCAAGATATCAGATAACTTATTGCTGATTCTTTAAGAAGAAGAATTAATATAAAACATATTTGAGAAGAGAGTCTCTTCCGGTGGAGGGCGACGGCTGCTATGTGGCCAGCCCCAAAAAGAACTGAAAGAATGAACAAAGCGAATGAGAAGTAGATATTGTAAATGCAAATTGCAGTCGAGCATGTCCTCGCAGGTCGGGCTCCGGAAGCAGCTGCAGGGCGGCCGCGAAGGCCAGTTTGATCAAGCTCGGCCGTGTTGCGCGCTTGCACGCACAGGGCGGCGGTGAGCGCGAGATGCTCAAAAGTAAGAAAAGACGCTTCCAGGAGAGGGCGGTGGCTGTGAGAGGCCAGCCCCGAAGAAAGAACGACCGAAACAACCGCTTGGCCGGCTAGGTCCGGGTGCTCCGCCAGCATCTCCTGGGGGGCCGAGCGGAGCAACACCTGGAATGGCAGCGCTGTTCGAGACCTGCCCATAAACCTCTCAAGCCAGAGATGAAGGGCTCGCCCATTGAGGATAGGGGCTGGAAAAAGCCTGCCCAAAAAAGAATGAACAAATGACGAGAAAGGCCAGGGGAAGTACGAAGAACAACAAGCACAAAAAAGAAACGAAGCAGCTACGAAGCACTCAGTAACCCCTGCTAAGCAGCGTCAGGTCAGAGAGACTGGGTCAGAGAGACTCCTGGAAGCGGGTCCCCTGGCCAGAGAGCCTTGCCTCCCGCCTCATGAGATACTAAAGCGTTCAGCCACTTGCTACATATTCCCCATGAGACACCCGCCGCAGCCGCCTCCGCCGCTGGAGCTGTCGACGGCCTGGGAAATTGGTTTCATGGAAGAATCAGTTGAGCACCCAGGAGTCGGCATCGCCCCCGCTGGAAGAGCTAATTCCCTGCCACCACCCAGAGCTCGCCCGGCTCTGTGGTGCATTGCATGGGCTTGAGCGTGCTGCAGATGTAGTGACACGAGGTGGTGCAGAAGGAGATCGGCTGCGGCAAAGCAAACCTCAGCCTGGTCGTGGGTGTGCCGAGGACCTGGCTGAGAGATGTCGTTCATGAGCGAGCTTTCTAGATGGAACAAATAATGACCTGCTTTGGGAACGAGATCTGGCCGGACCTTGCATCCCCACGCGCCTGTGCTCCACCCGGCCTCAGGCGCAGCCGCCACCTTCAAGGGACGTCAAGAGAAGCCGGCGCACCAAGCGCAGGTGACAAAAGAAAAAGTGAAAGCCTTGCCAGCGGCTCCCAGGCAGAGCTTGGCTCAGCGCATTGGCGTCTTTGAGAGGGGCCTCCCTTGCCACTGCTGCTGTTGCTCTGCCGCAAGCGAAAAGGGAGCCAACTTACGCTTCTGCCTGGGCGGCCTAGTATTACATTTCTCACCTGCTCACTTCGCCACAAGCATCGAGCGCGTGTTGACTTTTTACTTTGGAAGGTCTGTCAGCTTCAATCTTGACTGGGCTGGCTATGTAGCTCATGCACAGCTGTGCAAATGCTTCAGGCTACATACAACATGACTTGGAGCAGTATTTGTGCGGGGCTGTGAGCCAGTCATTGTGCATTTGCATATGGCAAGCACTTATTATTGGCATATGCACTTGTGAACATGTGTAGCTATACCTCGTACAGCAAGCCACTCTTCGAGCCGATTTAGAATTAGTAATGTCCATCATTACAAGCTATCATGGATCACTTGTGTGGCTTTGAAGCGAAGAACCGACTCAGAACATTATGTTTACGTCTATTTACGACATAAGATAGTTTTATGCATCCAGTCCGACACAATGAAGGATCACTTGGTGCTGCTTCTACATTTATGAATATTTGCAACTTATGAGCGTCGGTAGATCTGGTACAACCAGTCTGAAGATCGAGGTCACAACTTCTCACATAGAAGGATACTTGTGCACAAGCACAGCTAAGACCTTGCACTGAGTGAATGCAGATCTTGAATCAAGAGCTGAAGTACTAAGACCTATGCAGGCAAGCGGTTGATTTATATCAGTGTCTTAAGCAACTTTCTCACAAGCTGAAACCCCTGCTTGCATGGAGTCTACTTGACTTACTACTCTTCTTTGATAAGTAGCCAGCTACACTGGAGTCATCTCTTCTTAAGTGGTCTCAGACAGAGAGCACAATCCAAGTTTTCGTGGATAGCTCTAGATCTTGTGTCCAACTGATGTCACTCAGGTGTGCAGGTGCAGAAGATCATGCCATTCCTATCCGTTGCAGGGACACAGCCACCGTTTGGGTCGCAGTTGGCATTGTTTTTGCACACTCCTTTTTTGCACCCGTCTCCATTAAATCCTGGATTGATCTTTTTGCTGCATACTGGGTTGGCAGGAGTAGCTTTGCATTCACACTTGCTCTTACCATTTTCACCAGGGCCAAGATCTGTGCACATGCAAGGCTCGCCTTTGTTCTTACCTGTCAAGAGCAGCAAATGATAAGTAGTTGTCTTACAAGAGTTGTCAATCGGCTGAACAATAGAATGAAGTTGTGAACCCAAAGAGACAAGAAGTCTGATGGCAAATTGCAGCATGAGATATTAAGTTTACCAGTGGGGCAGCAGTTGCCTTCGCAGCCACAGCCCTTGCCTGCAGTCCCTCCTGTTTTTTTACACTCCTTAGCCTTGCATCCATTGCCGGCTCCGGCAGGAGTGCACTGTGAGTCATCCGCAAGAAGTCTCTCGCGTCGAAGACCCTCGTAGAGCTCCTGGGTCTCGTTGCAAAGAGTTAGGCGATGTGGGCGCCTGGCTGGGAGGCGTTCGTGTGGCCAGGTACACTTGCGAAGAGCCGTCGGGAAGTTCTTTGGGTAGTAACCCGTGTTGACCAGAAATGACATGCCATCTGTCAAGTGGCTTACGGCTTTGCACGTCATGCGCACCAAAGACGCTCCTTCCAGAGGCTCAAAGTTCACATGGCAGCTCGTGAAGGGGTCTGCAGCTATGTGATCGCCACTTTCGCATGTCATGCATTTCCACCTGACAATCAAGCATTGTTGGACTGTGTGTCAGCTGATTCTGAGATGCTGGTTATCTATTTTTCTGCTGACTAGACAATCAGCAGAAAATGAGAGCCTTACAAGCAGCAGTCATGCTGGCCAAGGCCTAATCGCAAAGCTGAATAGCCCAATGCTGCCTTGGCAGTTCTGGTTAATCAGTCATTTATGTCGTGGTAATGGCAGTTGCTTTGCGCTAAGTGGAGAGGAGGACGCAGATACAATGAGGTCCTGACGGCAAGGCAACCAACATGCACAAAGAGTGACTGGAGATTGACATTGGTGCTTATCAGCTGATAAGAGACGCGCACTTGCAGATTTCCTTTGTACCTGGCCTTGGATGTGCAACCAGTGTGATGAACCAAGATGCAGTCCTGTCCATCTGTCGTCATGCCACTGAGCATCTTGGCATTGTACAGCTCTCCAGTCTCTTCATTGAGGATGGCATTGTCCAGCTCCTCCTTGGCACCGTTGCAGCCACTGATGCAGATGCCTGCAAGTGCGATGAAACTCAGGAGCACGACTGCCAGGTAGCGTAGCTCTCTGGAGGCCATCTTTGCGGGCTGGTGGGATGGGCGTGTTGCTGATGCTCCTCTAGACTTGCTGCACGGCCAGCTGCTCCCCAAGCTGCGGTGTGGACAAGAACTGCCTGCCTGAGGCAGGAGATAATGGGCTTGCCAAGAGTCTGGGCCGGGGTCAAGAATGTCCGCGGGGGAGGGAGGAGCGGGTCGGCCTCTTCCCAGGGAACCTACCCCCCCCCCGCCCCCACCCCACTCCTCTTTTTTTTTTTTTTTTTTTTTTTTTTTTTTTTTTTTTTTTTTTTTTTTTTTTTTTTTTTTTTTTTTTTTTTTTTTTTTTTTTTTTTTTTTTTTTTTTTTTTTTTTTTTTTTTTTTTTTTTTT
>WELB01000339.1:52538-63493 GCA_009602725.1 Spirogloea muscicola | reverse complement strand
TCCTCCCCCTCACCCCCTCCCCCCTTTGGAAGAGCTCACTTTCATCTCCACTTTCTCCAGACTTCACCTTGTCAATTCTTCTCATATCCCTTGCCCTCTCTGGAAGATTGTTTCTATGGATGAGCTCAATTCTCTCAGGACTCCATCACACCATTTACGTTCTTTTCTCCCCTACTCTCCCCCTCTCTCGCTCCCCCCTCCCACCTCTCACTCCCTCAGCCATCGCCCTCTTTAGAAGAGTCTTCCTTGTAGTATTGAAGACAGTCTCTCGCTCCCTCTTCTCCTCTCTCCCTCCCCCACCCCATCCACAAGTTGCACGCCTATGAGGGGGGCCCAGGAGGCCGCCAATTGCCGCTGATTGGGCGGGGCCCCCCGCTTTGCGCGCAGCCTGTCAGGCCCGGGCGTGCAGCACCCGACCACCTCCCCCCTGTCGGGGCCACACGACCGGCGCGCCAATTGGCTGGTCGCCTCGACGGTTGGTCGTGCAGCTCGTCGTCACCTTGCTAACCTTGACAGTGTGGTGCAGCTGAACGTGAGTCAGTCGAGAGGCCCAGAACTTCATCTATCCTTTTCCTTGGACTGGCCCTTTCGGGCTGGCTTCTCACAGCCCTTGCCCCCATTGGGAGAGCCACTTCTTCTTCTCCTTTACAGCTACCAGTCAATTTGGAAGCGCTGTTCTTTTTCCTGGGCTGGCCGGTCACAGCCATCGCCGGCTACTCGAGGAGTCATTCTCCAGAACCAGCCATAACCTTCTTCATTCGGACATTGTCTCTGGGCGAGAGGAATTCTTGTCAATGCTTTTCGGTTGCTCCCTTTGAGAGAGCCACTTCCTTCTTGGTGCTGTTCACCGTCCGCACTCGGAAAGGAAGTGCACTACGTCTGCAACGGCCGAAGGAGCACGATACTCGAATAGGACCACCAGTCAGCAACAGCTCCGTAACGATTCGAACAGAGGGGCGACGCCCCACTTTCGGCGAGCTTGCGGCTCGGGAGGTGGGGCCGAAGCCGCCGCCCCCGGGTGCGCCCCGGCCGCGGTCGGAACACGGACGCGGGTTCGAACCGCCCACAGCTCAAGCCGATCACTGGCCGGTTTTTTCGGCGCGGGCCCCTCCCCGTCCCCACCTTCTGCGGACCCACCATAGCTGCCGCCCGCCCAGCAGCCAGTAAAGTCGCCGAGCGGGTGGCCTTTACCGTGACTGGCATTACTGGCAGGAGAGATGAAGTGTAAGGAAGGAAACAAACAGCTCTTCCATCTAACGGAAGAAACGGCAGTGGCTGTGAGAGGCCAGCCCAAAGGAACGTACAGGGTCTGAATGAAAGGGAGGCCAATCCGAGCCTTCCAGGATATGGTAACCGGGCAATCAGCTGGCTAAGAGGGTCTCTAGAGAGTGAGGAAGGCGCGCGGTGCGCATGAAATTGAAAAGGAGGCCAATCCAAGCCTTACGAGAATTTCGGTAACGGGGCAACGAGCTGTCTTAGGGGGTTCTCTGGTACCGACGAGTGAGCATATACGTATGGCAGGAGAGGCGCACGTGGGGCCGCCTCGATGCAACCCCAAAGCTCCGGCTCTGGGCAAAGCCGGACGAGTCCAGAGCCCACATTGCCCCTTCCCAGCTCGTCAGGGGCCTCGCCTGGCCCCGGCCCGTGCCCAGCCGGCACAGCTATATCCGCTGCTCACTCTCCTGCCATGAGAGCAGGAAGCTATGTTGACTACCATGCTCCAGCTTGCACGCATGTAATCTTCTGCTAACAATCCGAAGCACATTGTGTAAGGTCTGACCTTGGCTTGCCCTTGTTCATATAGTAATCTCAGTCGAAATCCGGATGCAAGATCTGGTTTCTACGCTATCTGGGGCCGACTTGACCAATTTCATTGTGCTTTAAGCCTGCGAGTAGCAAGACGACCTCCACTCAGCTCGTTGGTGAGCTTCACAAGGCTAAGCTTAAGTGAACCTGCCTCATCGAGGACTTGCTTGGTTCAGCTATATCCGGACTTCATATTTGGCCGTGTGATACTTTATGACACAGGTGGTTCATTATGTGTAGCCAACTCATATTCACGAGCTTCTTGGATAGTGCACGTACTTATGAGCGCACTCCTTCAAGCTTCATGCTTGCTCAGAGACTCATTAACTTGCTATTCCAGGAGGTTGTTCGCTCAAGTAGATGACACTGCCTGATGCTGTCGTCTGTCCGGATCGATGCTTGCTGGGTGGCTGCACCACCTTGTGCAAGACTGCCCAAATTGGTAGCATTCCTGTGGTCCACCGTAAAGAGTTGTGGTTCTTGGACCTTACTTTGGCCAGCAACGTTGCGAGTGTCTCAGCAATGTAGAGGCAAGCAGCACTCAGCAGTTGTGGCTCCTAGAGTATCTGCTGCTTCAGTGCAACAGAAGCGAAATATGACATGCCTTACAACTCCCCTTATCTATACATGTTCGTCCGTGTCAACGGCCCACAAGGCGTACGAGAGGCCACTTCCAGCAAGGAGGGCATGGTCAGCATGACCTGCATTTCTGAGTAGTCAACTACAACAATTCGTAGTTGACCTGCTTCTGCATGTAAGATGGATGTGAAGGCTTTGGGATCACCGAAAAGAGCAGCCTCTACAAAGGAAGGTGGCTCATAGAGCGTATGCAAGAAAGACAAGCAGTCTATGTACTTCGATTCACTTGCCGATGATAGGCAGACAGTACCTGCCACTTAGGCAAGTGGCAGGTACGGAGTACTGAGTACGGAGTACCAAAACAGGTGCAGAAGCTCTATCATGAATGACTGGAGACGAGGGCGCAATTGGCAAGCTCAGCCGCTGATGAATACAGTGGCTGAGACTTGTGTGCTGCCAGGCCTGTCGGATTGAGGGCGACACTGTTAGCAACAAGATGGGAAAATCACTACAATCGCATCATGGCCCATGGTGTCTCTCTATGTCTTCATCACGTGTCACCTTTTCAGCTAATGGCAACCCTGCTCGAAGACCCCACCCCAGACTTGAGCAACTCGACCACAACAATAGATCAAACAGGGTGAGACATCTCTCGTGTAGCTACATGTGAAGATCCATAAGATAATAAAGCGGTTTACTGAAAGTCTGGAATGATGTGAAATGCGATCTTGTCACAGAGCCCGATTAGGTATACCATTATAAGCGCCTAAAGGTAATTGGCAGGACACGATTGGCATGACTTGATCACTGTTGTTCAGCAACTTCTGATTTGTCAAAATGGATGTCATCGACACCCAACCCTTCTGACGAAGGCATTTTTTTATTGGAAACGTGGACATATTGTCGGGTCCTACATACAGTAAGGACACTGCCCAACAGTTGCACAAAGGTCCACATCTTGGTCAATACAATGTTTTGCTTTCATGACTACGCTAGCTCACCAATCTTTTGAGTGCAAGTAAAGCAGAAAAGCAGAAATTGATATGAGTTGCTACAGTGGAGATGTCTAGATTATGATCTCTATGTTTTGCTTTCTCGATTGTCGTCGGTGTGATACACCGCAAACTCCACTCTATGGATCAGAGCACTTGCAGAACAGCTTCTTGTTTTTATCCATGTCAGAGATGCAGCCTTTGTTGGGAGTGCAGTTGACATTGTTCTTGCAGACTCCCAATTCACAGTCTTTTCCACCCACGCCAGGCGGCAATTTGTTGTCACACACTGGGTTGGCAGGCTGTGCTTTGCACTCGCAGATGCTTGTACTTGTCCCTTTCACCACGCCAACTTCAGAGCAGAGGCAAGGTTCACCTTTGTTCTTCCCTGCAAAGTCACAGAAGGAATGGTGCGTCAAAGGAGAGTGGAACAAGCCAGATGATTCAGGCAGTCCGGACAGCTGTTGTGTTACTGGCTACATAAATCATTGTCAGCAGTTCATCGAAGTATTGCTGTGCCGGGATTACTCCTGTGAGATCACTGCGGCAAGTCTAGCTAAAGGCAGCAGTTGAATGGGCAACAAGGCAATACCTGTACCGCAGCAATTTCCTTCGCAGCCACAGCCCTTGCCAACTGTTTTCACTTGTCCCGCTTTGCACTTCTTGGGCACGCACCCCTTGCCAGCACCGGCAGGGGCGCACTGTGCGTCATCCTTTAGAAGCCTCTCACGTCGGAGCCCCTCAAAGAGCCTTTGGGTGTCGTTGCACAGTGACAGGCGATGTGGACGCTTGGGCGGGACACGCTCATGTGGCCAGGTACACTTGCGGAGTGCCGTTGGGAAGTTCTTGGGATAGTAGCCTGTGTCGATGAGTGTAGAGATACCTTCTGTCAGGTGGCTGACGGCTTTGCAAGTCAACCGCACCAAGGACGCTCCTTGCATTGGCTCAAAGCTGACATGACAGCTCATGAACGGGTCTCCTTCCACGTGGTCTCCGCTTTCACAAGTCACACATTGCCATCTGATGTTGGACAAAGAGCACAAACAAGGCAGTAAATATTCAGTTGACATGAAAATTTTGCAATTATGCACGGCTGGCACAAGGACTAGCTTACTGGCTGCACTTTTGTACATTCTTTTGCTGCTGCCAGATACCGTGCTACTTCTTTCAGATAATTCTGCTTGCTGATGTAATCGGCTCACAGGAACCTGAACTGCCTGCCTGCAAATATGAGGAGTCATCAGCGGGAGATAGAATGCTTGGCAGCTCTCGTTGTCATCTGGTACCTGGCCTTGGCAGTGCAGCCGGTGTGGTGGACAAGGATACAGTCGTCTCCATTGGTAGTGCCAGCCGGCACCTGCTTGGAGTAGAACATTTCTCCTGACTCATCGTTGAGGATGGCGTAGTCCAGCTCCTCTTTGACGCCCTCGCAGCTGTGAATGTGGAGTGCTGCTAGAGTCAGGAGCAAGAGCAGCATGGGCATGTTGGTCACCATGCTTCTGGGCTGCAGAAGTAGGCTAGCGAGCGTGCTGCGGGGCGAAGGTGGTGACTGCTGATGGGACCAGTCTGCGGGCATTCCTTGGGGAGTTATGTAAGGGTGGGGAAGGGGCCAGGAGGTAGAGGAGGTATAGAGAGCAGGGTCCGGGAGAGGGGGAAAGGAAGGGAGGGGGGAGGGAGGGACAGAGAGGGAAAGATGAAGGAAGGGAGAANAGAGAGAGAGAGAGAGAGAGAGAGAGAGAGAGAGAGAGAGAGAGAGAGAGAGAGAGAGAGAGAGAGACAGAGAGAGAGAAGGCAGAGAGACGGAGAGGGGGAGGGGAGAGAGAGAGAAAGAGCGAGGGAGAGGGGAAGGTAGAGAGGCGGGAAGGGATGTGGATAGGGGGGAGGGGGGGCTGACCGCGGGGCAGGGTGCTGCCAGGTCCACTGTGCGCGCCGGGTGCCAGGGGCCTTGCACGAGTGAGCGCAGGCTGTCAGCCGCGCCGCCTCGGGGCCGGGTCAGGCGGTCAATGCCGCAGGGACTTGCGCTGCGAGCCAGCTCCGGGGTGCCTGGTGGGCGCCCACAGGCAGGCGGGGCGGAATGGCCACGGCCGCCCTCGCTGGGAGTGAGAAGGTCGTCCAGACAGGGATAAGGCGCGCGGTGCGCATGAGATGAAACGGTGGCCCATTTTTTTCTAATACACTATTCAAGGAAGGGCCGCAGCTGTGCAAGAGAAGAAGCAAATTCACAGCAGGCGAGCGGTGCAGAAGGGCCAGCCCACGGGTGATGGACGAAACCAAGCGCAGAAGAGATGGAGATGTTGGAGGGGAAGCCCCAGCAGAAGGCTGCACTGCCGGGGGAGCCTACAGTATGTACTACAATAGCCTCTGTATGCACCTGGCTGGCATTCATAGCCGCTCCTAAAACATTAGCAGCCGCATTTTCTCCACAGGAGCTGGTCGCGGCCGCCATGCTCCGCCCCTGCTGGCCGGCGGTATTAAAAGAAGAATCTAATTGTTGATTAATTAGAGCAGCTGGAAAAGATCAGCCAGGTGAGGTCTCGCAGGGTCGTCTGATGGCGTGGCGGCTGGTGGGGCCGGCGGCAAGCTCGGACATGGGCGGTGGGGCCCTCGTGCAACTAAGTCATGGCGGCCATGGCGGCTCCGCCCTCCCTCCCCTTCGTTACCTCAGAACGCTTCACGGGGCCTCCCTTTCAGCGCCCCACCTCTCTCCCTTGTCTGCACGCGCGCTCCAGCGCCACTGTGCCAGGGCGGTCGGCGCCCATGGCGGCGCCCGGCGCGGCCGCTTGTCACCTCCCTCGCCTCTCTCCCTCCTTTTAAAGCAAAGGACCCAAATGATGCCTCGAGTGGACTTTCGGGAGGGATGCTGCTTCCTCCCTCTCCGCTTGCCCACACCGACCGCCAGTGGCTCCGCCCCGAAGGCAGTCTTGCCAAGTCAACCGCCAATGGCCAAGCTTCCGAGGTGCGCCGCCCTGAGGGCACTGCTCATACTTCACGTGCACTTGTCGTGTACCCACAAGGGGTGCAGCGTCACGCACGCGTATATTCTCGATACGCGTCGTATTCTGTGGGCAATGAAAATGTGCATTATATGGTCTCTTCTGATCATCGACAATCTTGGCCATTAGGCTGCCCAGCCCTCCCCCTCAAAACCACCCCCCCTCCCCATGACACTAGATTGTCAAAGGGATAGGCATAGGTAGGTAGCCCTGCGTTTGTGGATGTGCTTGCCAGTGCACTTGACCACTCTCTCCCCACCCCCCCCCGTAGGTTATGTAGGTCTTAAGATGTGCTTGCCTTTGTACTTGGCCATTTGGCCTTCGTTTCAAGTACACGAGGGTTTTTCCTTAAACTTCCCCTCTCTTTCTCGCTTTCGGGCTGGCTTTCCTCAGTCCTCAGTGGGCGAGCCCTTTCTCCCTTACCTTTTCGCTAACTCCCTGCCAATTCTTTCGCATCAGGCCAGCCGACCTAAGCCGCCGGCCTGACAGCCGGCCCGCCATCGCCGCTGCCCGCCTGGCTCGCCGCCGGGCTGGCCGCCACCCGCCCCACCCGACAATGCCCCATCCCGAGTGGAGCTATCCATTCTATTTTTCAGTGGCATATTGCCAGCCCCTCTTCTCTATGGGCGAAGCAACTCTTTCTATCTTTGGGCTGCCCTTTCACAGTTTGGGAGAGCCACTTCTTTCATAGTGACCGCCCCACAGGTAGTTAGACTGGTCAAGCTTTCTATGATTGTTCTACCGTGTTAACTCTCTGCATCTAGAGCTTAGAGAGCGTCCAGTCGCAGAAGTCACCGAGGCTAGGTTCTGTTTCCTTCACGACTTCCTTGTCCATTCCTATTAAGCTTCCAGTGTGAGAAATAAGAGTCGATTTTGAGTCTCCACCCGCTCTCTCCCTCCAACCACTTGAATCTTTATAATTCATTAGCTCTCTCTATTGGGCTGGCCTTGCACAGCCATCGCGCCCTCTCGGAGAGCTTGTTCGCCTTTGGACCTTGTCATTCCTTTCGGGCTGGCCCATCTAAGAGCTTCTTCCCTTTGCCTAGTTTCTGCTGACCTTCCACTCCCATTGGGCTGGTCACAGCATGCCTTACTTTGGAAGAGCTGTCTCTTGCTGTGAAGAAGTGGCTCTCCCACTGGGGGCAAGGGCTGTGAGAAGCCAGCCCGAAAAGAATGCTGAGAGAGCCACTTTGCCCCTCTCCATCCCTTCTTCCAACGTTGAGCCAGCATCTTTCCCAGCGAGCAAGGGAGGCAGAGGCACAAAGAGAGTGGGGAGAGAAAGTGGAGAAAGGGAGGGAGGACGGGGGAGAGGGGGAGAAAGAAGAGATGTGCGTCTAGAAGCCACTACTTTGACAGACAGACGTGAGAGCATACCAGCCCTCTCATAAGTAGTCGTGCACTTGTGTGACAGACCAACTAGGAAGGAAAGGGGAAGGAGAGAGGAAGTTTGATTGCTGGGCGTCTAATAGGCATGCGTAGAACCTAACAGTATGAGTTGCTTGGCACATTCTATACATGACGGAGAGATGCCTTTTTGCTGGTCTCACTACTGTGCTCTTCAAGGGGTGCAGTAACTATACAGCCGCAGGCTACAGACGATTTAGCAAGGTTTTTTAAGCTTATGATCACATTCTGTGTGACGAAGAGATCTGAAGCTGGGACTACGTATTGTTGGACTCTGTAGACTAAATGAAGCTGATTGCCTTTGTGATTTTGGGGCGCAATTTCGTGCTGTGTAAGTACACACGCTTCATGTGAAAATGGCTATATCTGTGACATGCTTTTGATAGCTGTAGTGTGTAAGACAACTCGTACATGCCCCGATACAAAGCTGAGGTTGAGATGTGCACGCTCATAGTTTCACCCGTTAATCTACCCGCTACACAAGTGCAACCATTGTTGGTCTGATAAGTACATAATATATTTGATGTTGCTAAGTTGTCAAACTGATTGCGCATTTATACACACCAATGCTACTCCATCAAATATATACACAAAGGCCAACCTTGTCTTTGGGCAACTGTAAGAAACACGTAGAATCACACAAGCCCTACATTGTTGCTCTCTGTCAACCTCTGTCAACCCGGGCTGGCCAGCGATGTGAGTGCTGCGAGGCGCGTGAGCGAGCGCGTGTGAAAGAGCAGCCGCTGCTTGCGGTACTGCGGCAGGAATTGTGCAAGGTCGAGGTCACTCGACAGCAGCCGCCGGTGCAGGCTCTCCGACTCCTCATCGGCCTCGTGCGCAGACTCTGAGGCCATGCAAAGCAAGAAACGTGTAGAAGCTATGAATAGAAGCTATGGATACACAATAGAAGCTACGGTTACATGCAGATAAAGAAACATCTTTCTTCGGATATCTATGTATTCAACGTACCAGATTGCAAGGCTCAGGTGCAGCATGCAATTTGACTACCTTGGTCTTTGGCAAAACAAAACATATTCCGGCTTAGTCTACATCTACCAGCCTTCATCCAACCCTAAACCACCCTATATGTATGCATATCAGACAACGTAAGTATTATTATGTACATTGATCTAGTCAAGTATAAGTCGTGTATATTCCTTTCACTGGAGAACAAAATCTCACCTCCATGAAGTCATGTGAGTAATCCTAAATTGAATGTGCACTTTACGGACTGCATTTTAAACTGCATTGCCATCTACTCTTTTGAACCGTTAGTGTCATGCAGATGTTCGCAATTTAGTTCTTCCTCAAGCACAGGAGAGGCCTCACGCTGGAGCTTATCGAGCAGCGCGCCAGGGGAGCACCGAGAATTGACCTCCCGCTCCCGCCGCTGCGCCTCAGCGAACTGCTCGCGCACTGCCGCCAGCTCGGTGTTGCGGATGATCATGCACTGCCAAGCCACAGCAACCCGCGGCTTCAGGAGTCGGTGCTTGTGATGACTACATGCACGCAAACTGCAAGTTGCGGCTGTCGGAGTGCCCAACATGGCCTCCCGAGCTGACCTGGTTCCGCAGCTCGTTCACCTCGTTCTCGCGCTCGAGGTTCTGCCCTGCAAGTGGGGAGGAAGGGGCAAGGGGGGGAGGAAGAACAGGTTATCAAGTCGCAGCCAACTTAGATGAGCCTTTGTTAGTCAAAGCAACACAGCACCGGGCCTGCGCACCAGGCTTTCAACAGCATTGGCATTGATCAAACTAGGACTTGGCTCTAACAAGAAAGAAAACTATTACAGAAGCCAACCCTCCCATGCCAGCTTGAAAATCATGCCAGCCGGAACTTCCACATTCAGCCTACACCTTTTGCTTTTACTTAAGTGAATCATTTCAACGTGCACATTGACTCAATTCCGCAAATTGCTTGCAACAGAAGCAGCTGAAGCCCAGCATCCACAGGAGGCTTACTTGCGAGGTCGACATTCCCTTTCTTCAGGTCGTCCCGCAGCTGCCAAGCCAAGTAGCAGAGAGGCGGGACCAACACGCTCAGGCCGTAAGTTTGAGAGCCGCTTATATGAGCACCGAGCAAGCTCAGCAGCTCGCCAACGGGCAGCGAGCGGCGGTGCAGCCGCAGATGCCAGTGCGTGAGAGCAGATCATGTTGGAATCTAGAGGGCCATGGAGGCCACAAAGTTAGAGGTGACAACCTCTGGGCAAGGGCGCAGATTATGTTGTGGGGAGAGTGAAGACTTGAAAATGAAATGAGAATGAAATGAAATGAGAATGAAATGAGAGGACAGAGTCTACAACGGCAGGAGGAGCTTTCTAAGGAATGTGTGGATAAGAGGAAGCGTGAAACTGCAATCGTACTCACTTCGTTGCATAACTCCTACTCATAGCACCTTAACTTACAAGTTGGGTCACTTATCTAGGGGTCGACTTCCGGAAGGTGCAGGGGGCCTAAACCCCTTCAGCCCTCAATCCTAAGCCTCACCGCGTCGTGGTGCGCGACCTGGTCGAGGCTGTGCAGCAGGGCGCCGTAGGCGGCGGCGTCGGTGAGCAGCAGGCGGAGCTCCTCCACGCTGCGCGGACATAACACACAAATTCAGATCATCTAAACACACATTCAGATCATCTAGAACATGAGAAGCTACACACGCGAGCTAGGCAGAGACGTCAACCTTGAAACAAGGGTTTGGGCATTGGGGTTCAAGGTAATTAAGGTGCTGATGGTGAAAGAGCGGCTGTGAAAGGCAGCCAGGTGCATAGTGAGGGTATTCATGACCACATTAGTGGAGTTTAGGTTTAGGGTTTAGGCAGACAGGGCGCACTTAGAAACCCCCGTGTCAGCAGTTACCAGTCAGATGAGGTGAGGGGAGAAGGAGGGTGGTGAGCAAGGCGAGAGGGAGGGGGCCAATTTGCGGCTAAGGGGTTAAGGCTATCAGGGTTTAGGTCTAGGGTTCAAGCCTTAGGGTTCTAGGGCCCCACGGCGGCGGAGGAGGATAGGGCAAAGGACCTCTTGTCCCGCAGCGCCGCGCCGACGGCGCCGCCGCCGCCGGAGCGCGGGTTGGAGCTGGCGCGCGAGAGGGGGTTGGTGGTGCCGGGCGGGTACCACGACGCCTGTGAAGCGCCGCCACCGCCGGAGCTGCCAGTGCCCGCCGCCGCCGCCGCCGCCAGCGTTAGCGGCCGCCG
>WELB01000339.1:11134-38616 GCA_009602725.1 Spirogloea muscicola | reverse complement strand
CCACCACCACCATCACCATCACCACCAGCAGTGCCGCCGCCGCCACCATTGCCTCCTCTACCTCCCCTGCTACCCCTTCCCTCCACCTCCCCCAAATGTGTGTATCTGTCCAGCACCTGTGACTTTTGTGATTGGTTCTGTGAGTCCAGCGTAGAAGGAGTGGAAAAGGGCGTAGCATACCGGCTTGAGGACGAGCGTGTGTGCGACCGACCTGCGGGGCCTGGCACGCCTTGTAACATTGTCGGCGTGCTCGACTTCTGGAACTATTCGAGCGCGGCAATCCAGGCCGACGATGATCTCGGCCGCACAGTCTCCAACCTGTCTGCGACTGTGAGCAAGCCCCCCTTGTCGTCAACCATTTTCCTTCCTGTCTTCTAAGGCATCGTTCTCTTCTCTCTCAACCTCCCTACACTCTTATTCACCAGCTCCAGTAGCAGCAGCTGACAATTGCCCCTCTCGCTTGCAGGACCGCCTCGGGCGCCCCATACCAAGGGGCCAGGTCATGGGCGGCATCATGTATGGAGCCGACAACAGTACGATCATCGGTGCAGCTGCCTTCCAGACGATCTACTCGCTCAAGAACAACAAGTCCAGCCCTTCAGGCGATAAATCCGATAAGGTCACTGATGCATGGCAGGAGGCTGCCGTGCCGGTTGTTCGAAATGTGAGTTCCGTCACCCACACAGAAACACATGCATGCAAACGCGCACGCACACACGCACACATGCCGTCTTAGCACTCGTACCATGCTGTTGTGACAGGTATCATTGATATGCCAGCGCTGCCTTTTAACGCCACTTTATGTCAGTTAGTATCTGTTAATATCTGCCTTTGGCTGACGATGCAATCCCACTTTGCTGACTGCAACCCCCATTTGTGCGTCATGCTGTGCTGTGCAGTTTCCGGCACAGTCCGTGTCCGTGTGGGTCTTCTCGCCCTGGCAAGAGGACCATGAGGCCGGCAAGACAATCACCGCGGATATTACGCTGCTCATCATTGGCTACGTTCTGCTCCTCGCTTACGGCATCATTGTGCTCAGCCGGCCGCATGCAGTGTGGAGCAACCACCTGCTTGCATACGCAAATATCGCATCCATCGCGCTCGCTGTGATTGCCACATATGGCCTCGTCATCCTGTGCGGCGTTCACTTCAGCCTCGTCGTCCAGGTGTGCCCCCCTCCTCCTTTCTTTTCTGTCCCTCCTCTCCTGCTTGGACGCTCCTTGCTGTCATCTGCTACACTATACATCGCTCCTACCTCCACGCACCCGTCCAACCTTCTTGCCTTCGCCCTCCTTAATTACAGTGCTGCCTCTCTTCCTTTGTATCACCCGTTACTCAGGTGCTGGCGTTGCTCCTCCTTGGCCTCGGCACTGACGACATGCTCGTGACGATGGCGGCATACGACGAGACGGGCCGCGAGATGCCGCTCGCGACCCGGGCCGAGCGTGTGTCGACCACTGTGTCGCGTGCACGCCGCGGCATCATTGTGGCGTCCCTGACCAACTTCGTCGCCTTCTGCACCGGCATCGAGAGCACGCTGCCCGCGCTCCGTGACTTCATGATCTTTGCCGCTGTCGGCATCATCATGGTCCTCATCCTCCAGGTTGACACCAGTGCCTCATCCCTGTGGTCAAGTTGCACAGCCCTCCTCTTGGGCTACCTCCATTGATTCCCACCTGCAATCTTTTCCCCAAGCTACGCCCCCCTCCAGTTGTCTGTCACATCTCGTCCTTGCATACGCGCTTGTGCATATGATTGGGGCACTTGTGCATATGTATGTCCATTTGCCCATGGGATGGCTGAGTGTTGGTGGGTGTGTGAGCGTCAATCGTGAAAAGCTGCCGCGTCTGATTTTCACCTGCTGTTATGTGGAGCTGCTATGCAGTCGACGTTCTTTCCCGCATGCATCGCGCTCAACCTGCGACGGCAAGAGGTGGGCAGGTCTTCTTTGCTCTGCTGCAGGAAAAGCAAGGCTGGCCCAACTGATGGCTGCTTCGGCAGAACATACCAGCCAAATGGGCTCTCCATTCCGCAGCGCATCATTGGCGGCTTTCTTCCGCGGGTGAGTGTTTACTCTGGCTAACTTTACACTAGACTATCACACCAGAAGACTGGGAACACGATGACCCTTGAAGCTACTCAATTATTAAGCCAGACAAATTGGAGGGAGGATAAATGCAATATTGCCAACATGTCATGCAACCTTGTTGAAATACATCACCAAAGATAGAAGAGGAGTACACCAGAGTGATCCTTGTGCAAGCTATCTCAAATGCTAAGTCTCTAACATCATTCCTACTTGCCGTTGATGCCGCCCAGCTGAGTCTTCCCATTGTGCCATTCCTCCGTTTGTTGCTGCAGATCATCCTGCACCCGCTCGGCAAGGTAGCTGTGTTGGCCGTCAGTGTTTTCTTGCTCGTCATGGGCATCGTTGGCGCTGTCCAAGTCAAGCAGGACTTCAATTTTGAGTGGTTCATTCCAAAGAACAACTACGTATCAGATGTGTACCGGGTGCGCGATCCCTACTTCCAGGGGCGCGGTATACCCTTCAGCGTATACACTAAGAACCTCGCGACTCCACCACTTGATTACTTCAATTATCAGGACGAGCTTGCCGCTTTGTCCGCCAACCTGCAGGTGCTCTGTCTTACCATCGCGCATTACAGCAGCCACATCCTCTTCCCAGTTTCTGCGTAAAGCGTAAACATGCTGAGCTAGCTGCAGTATTGTGTTGCATAGGGCGAATTTAGAGTTTTAGCTAGAGTGGGGGCCTTGACTCTGCAGTGAAATTACTTGTGGAACGTGTGTGTTCAGCAATGGCAATGTCATGGAGTCTGGTTGCTTGTGTCTCTTGGGGGTTTGGTACAATCAGCTGCCTCTGCAACCTAGCTGGCAATATTGGAGGACTCACATCAGTCTACGCCAACACATTGACTCAAGTGCAGGCAGATAAGTATGTTACCCATGCCCCGCCAGTGCGCTCGTGGTACACAGACTACATCACGTGGCTCAGCGACAGCAAACATGCGGGCAGCCTCTCCTCAGCCGGCAGGTTTGTGCCCATTTTAGTACCTAGCAACTAGGACTTGAAGCTATTAGCATCAGTGCGTTCACCTTTGCGGGTCAACGTGACCGCATCTCTGAGCAAACAGTAAAGCAACAACACCATTGATTCACCATTGCTCGGTCATTTCATTTGCGTCCCAGCTTGAGATTAACTGCAGTTGAAATGTGTTGCAGACCCACTACGTCGGCCGACTTCAGCTTGTGGCTCAAGGAGTACCTCAATAGCACAGCGGGCCAGCGTTACCAGGACCATGTTGTCTTCAGTGGTTCCACAATTGTTACCTCCCAGATTGATGCCTCCACCGTTAGCCTCAGTGACTCCACCCAACAGGTTGATTTCCACTACTTCAGAGGACTGCAACCATCCATACTTTCTTCTTGGCAGGCAGCTGCGATTTCCAGTAAAGAGCTTGCTGAGTCGGAGCTTGACTGCAAGCTCATTCTGTGTTGCCTTTCATCGTACAGGTCAATGCAATGAAGTCTGTGAGGAAGACCGCCAAGGATTCAGCCCCAGACCTTGACGCCATTGCGTATGCCGATGCATTCTTGTTCTTTGAGGGCTTTGCGGTCATCTCCTGGCAGACAATTAAGGTGGATAATTGCCTCCTTGTTCCCTGTGCACACTGCCTGCAGTCCTTTGGAAGCCTTTCGCTTTTATCAGTCATAGGGTGGGGCTTAGAGCACTTCCTTTCTGTACGTCATGCAGGGCATCATCATCGCCGGTTCCGTCGTTTTTGTCATCCTTCTCGTCATGCTTGGGGACCTCATCTCAAGGTGAGAGTCCTGGCAGCAGCCGCTGCGCAGTTGCCTGGGGCTGCTCACATGCGAAGTGCGAGTTGCTGAATGGCCGCAGCCTGCACTCAGTTACAATGCTAAATGTTGAAGCCTTAAGCTTTTGACATGCCAAGTCCTCCACCTAAAGGCAAGCTTTTGCCCACGTGTGCACAGCATCCTTGTGGGACTCATGGTGATTCTTGTGGATGTGGAGCTTGTGGGTTTTCTGCATTGGGCGGGCCTCGCTTTCAATTCCGTTACGTCCATCAACCTGCTGATTGCTATTGGGGTCGCCATCGACTACTCTGCATTCGTCGCCTTTTCGTTCATGAGCCGCACAGGCACACTGCAACAGCGTGCCGAGAAGTGCCTCGCGCACTTTGGCGTTGCCGTCTTCAATGGGGGCTTCACGCTCTTCCTCGCTGTCTTGCCTGCTGCCGGCGCCTCCTCCTACATCTTCCAAACCTTCTTCAAGGTAGAGAGCTAAACCTTGAGTCCAACCTTTCAAGTCTTGACATCACAATCTGCATTGAATGAATGCATGAATGTACCTGCACTAGGTGATATCACTGCCATGCTTCCGTGGAGACCTGGAGTGAAATAGCATTGCAGGTCCTTGACATCTGCTTCTGTATAACCCTGGTTTCAAACTAGCTCCGTCCACGGTACTCAAGCTTGCCTGCTACCTTCGCCACTTTGTGACTTCGCTTCGCTTTGGCGTGCACACCAGATGTTTGCCATGATCGTGGTGCTTGGCCTCTTCCATGCCCTTTGTACTCTTCCGGTGCTCTTCTCGCTCATTGGCTCCGAGGCCTACGAGTCTGCATACACTCGAGAGGCTGCATGCACTCGAGAGGCAGAGCTGTCGCAAAGTAAGGTGGCTTCAACTCCCAGCCCAATCGCCAATCCGAATCCTACCCCTTTGGACGCCCCACGCCAACAAGCGATGGCATAAGACAGGTCCAAGTTGTGGGGTAATTATCCCCCCCCCTTGTTTAGAAGTCAATCTTCTGAGTACTCCTCTCACCATAATGACTACCAGGCATCGTCATTGGACAGCCTGGCATGTGTGCTATATCTTATCGAGTAATATCCTTCAAAAGCAGCAGTCGCAAAACAAGGTCTCTCCCGAATTCGGCCAGAGACGCTGCTATAAGTGCGGCTGCATTTGCCTTTCAGAGACATTTGGTCGCACAGGCCGTGTATGCCTCATCCAAGGATTTGGTAAGCAGAGTGGCTGAATAAGTAAAATATCATAATCCTATTGAGGTGTTCGGAGGTTGTCTTGTGATTATTGACCACGCGCACTGAAGCGGGACTGGGCGCTTATGGCCGCCCTTAGCTGCTGCGTCAGTCTGGCATAACACACCATCTCGTCAAAGATATCTGGCTCGCCCCCAGGGCCCACCCCATGAAGGAGTGAGCCCGGACTGCGAAGCTCCCAGCTTCAATTACTTACAGCTAGGACATGATTAGGCTCAATATCTGCGCTAAGTGACGTGTCCATCACAGTTTCCACTCTGGTAATAGTAGCCCGTTACAACACAATACTCTGGGACCACGATCCAGGGCCCTTGCTGAAGGCCAAAAGGAAGTGGTTCGTGAAGGGATATTCTGAGCATCAATCACAATACTTGGAGGACACGATGAGACATTCTGACGACTCTCTTTTGCAAAACCATATCCAAGAGCCATAACTTGCCATGGGCACCATAACTAGGTTCCCTCCAGAAAATCTTTGTACCTTATCTTCGAGGCCCACGCTATCCTTGCACACACTGAGCTGAAGGCAAATGCAGAGAGTGAGATGAAACAAGCAGTAGACAAGCGGAAAAGTCAATCAAGTCAACTATGGAGACAATGGCTATCATTGCAGCTCCCAGCGATCATCTGGCACTCATTTGGTAGCTAAAATTATCAACCTTGTGCAGGCATAAGGGTCGAAGCATCCAGCAGTAGATGTTGTGTAAATGCTGTAGATGGATTAGGAGCAAAGAGTCCAATACAAGTGGTGAAGAGCATGGGCCATATTCAATATGCTTCACAACAATCACCTTCAAAGCTGCAGGGCGTAGGCTACAGTCCACCATGGCTGTTGTCTGGAAGTCATAAGCACCGGTCGCTAGCGAAGGCTTCATGTGTTCCACTCCCTGTTTATGGCAACAAATAAAGTGGGCATGCACGCAGATTCTCCAACATAACCGCGTCAAGAAGCAGGCTAAATAGAACGAGTATACAAGTGCAGCTGTACCAGGGCAATCGCATCAGTGCTAAGTATGATAACAAAAACTAAAGACTAGGTACACAACATTAGAAAAGATCCTAAGGTGCCGTGTGAGGGATCCCTGGCAGGGTAGTTCAGCAAACCTCCGGGTGCAGGAGCGGTATTGCCAACCCCTAAGAGCATCAATTTCGCCTTCCTCCAGCTGCATAGCATCAAGCTGCAGAATGTCAAGCAGACAACTTGACTAACTGACCAATCAAGACCAGCAGGGGGTCTCACAAACCTAAGGACCCAGCACCTGGAGCAATTGCACCAAGCAATGCACTAGCGAGAATTCTGAGGCCTGAATCCTGAAACCCACTCTCTATACAGCACAGGACTCTCAACTGCATCAGCTGAGAATGAGTCCACATCTAAAACAATGGGAAGCCTGTCTTGTGAATGAGCGAGGGATTTTGAATCTACAGTTTGTGGCACAAGTTGTGTTATACCGGGTCTCCAGCGTAGACTTCTGTGTAACAGATATTGGAGATGCATCGGAGTATGCAGTTTTCTCGAGCGATATTGCTAGCTTGGCAATGCTTGCCAAGGGCCCCTCTGCCAGAACAATCAATTTAAGAAAAGTGAGACCTTTGACAATCCCAGAGAGCTTCGAACAGCACTTTACACACGTCAAGGCTTGACGACTCAACACGACAAGTCCTCTCATTCTCAGAGCCATGGGTAGAGTGTGAGTAGTAGAGAAGGTGTTCGGACACCTCCAGCTGTCGGCTGTGCATTGAACTCTGCGTTCCCGGAGCTCATCCTCCTGAATACTTAGCAGCACACCGCACGTCAGAGTAGCAAACCCTAAAAATTAGGAATAATTTGTTCTCGCTAAGGAGCGGGACAACAGACTGCTCCCTGGCCAGCCTGCTGTTTGGAAGACGACCCAGAAGTGTCACCAACTCGCGTGGCTAACTGAGAGCCGGGCTTACATTGTACGCCGTGCTACATCAGCGTGAACCCATCTTTCTAACCCATAACCCATCATCCATTTATCATAGCCCGTAAAACCCAAATCCCGGACGCCGAGCGTGCATCCTACAGCCCCAGCCCAAACCCCAACTGACTACTGTGCAGGATCGCGCTACGGACTTGGAGGTTTAAGACTACATGGTGATGATTCGGGAACGCCCACCAGCATTCCGACGGACTTGTGGCCGCCGCCCTCGCGCGGCTTCTTGGCGGTTGCGACGGGCGCCGCCGCCGCCACCGCCGCCGCCACCAGCAGCGCCGCGAGGAGGCTCGCCGCCGCCATGGCCATGGGGTCCAGGGTCCAGGGGTTCCAGGTTTCAGGTTTAGGGTTTTGGGCTCCAGGGTTCCTCCTGAGGGGCTTCCAGTTGACCTCCCGTCCATTTCCTCTCCTTGTCAATTCATTTCGGGCTGGCTGTTCACAGCCCCTTGCCCCTTTTGGGAAAGCCACTTCCTTTCTTGCAGGATCAAGAGCCGGTGCCACGAGAAGAGAGAGAGCGCGCGGTGCGCATAATATGAAAGGGAGGCCAATCCAAGCCAATCCATTGTTCAGGCAATAATTAGTGCAAGAAGTAAGGCTACATAAAAGCTAGCCCTATGCTAAGGTGGCTAAGGTAGGGCAAGCGCGGCCAGATTAACTGGTGGCTGGGAGAGGCCAGTAAGGTAACAGTGCCAAGAGGAGAAAGAGAGGAGAAGGCGGGTGGCGATAGGAGAAAAGCGCGCCCATAGAAAAGAGGGGCTGGCCAAGCCAGCCCAAAAAAGAATGGACAATGTCCAAAGCCAAAGCAAGAGGAGCCGGAGAAAGGACTACACTACAACATAATGCAGAACACAGAAACGATGCAGAGGAAAGCTCAGTACCCACGAGTGAGCAACATCAGGTCTGAGTAGCTCGCTGCAGGGAAAGAGGCGCTCCGCCGAGACCCAGAGGCGGCGGCCAAAGCACGGCCTGCGCGCGTATGGACGGCGTGGGCAAGGGAGCGTTGAAGCGATACGGCCAGGCGCATGCGGAAGACTTGTGCGAGCGACCCGGCGGCGTTGAAGCCGGGCATCGCCCCTGGCAGACCCGGCCGCCGGTCAATGGCCTGGCGAGCAAGCCGCTGAATGAGATCCAAGCGATAAGTCAAGTGCGCGCCGACTGTGGCGGGCTGCCGTTGCCAGGCAGCGCCTCCCACTCACGTGGAGATTGTGAGACAATACGTGAATTTCCGTGGTGATGTCGATAGCTCTGCTAGCGGAAGGACCTGCGGAGCTTTTTCACGCAGACGAAGCGAAGACTTTGTTCGCCCATAGAATTATAGGGGCTAGCAAAGCCAGCTCAGAGAGGATGGACAATATCGAAGGCCACAAAGGCCACAAAACGGTGCCGAAAGGCGAAGCTCTTCCACGGAGGCCCCGCACCGGGCCTGGCCTGCAAGCAGTCCAGGCCATGGGACTGGAGCACGACTACAGCTCCCCTGCCCATTTGCCCGCCGGCCCCCTTCCTGTTGACGTGATGATCAGCTCGGCCTTCGCTCTCTTGGACTACCGACGCACTCGTCGTGCCAGCTGCCCTGCGCTGCTTATTTGCTGTTGCTTTCTGGGACTCATTGCGGCGTCTAGGTCTTTCAGTCGCTACTTATGAACGGGCAAAGGACACCAATGAAGACTCCTCAATGATCCCTATACTCTGTATCAGCAGCCGCATTCTTCTCTTCTGCTGGGCCATCGCTGCCCGCGGAGCTGCCGCGAGACCCGCCGGGGTGACGGCGGAGCGCCGCCATGGCGTTGCTGCGCAGGAGGGCCCTGGAGCAGCCTACGGCTCGCCCAGGCCGTGCGCGACAACGATGGCAAGCGCGACGACGGCTACCCTGCTTCCCTCTCCGGACCGCCTTGTTCTTGTGATGCACATAGTCTGCTGCTGCGCCTCCTTTCTCGATCTCCTGATGCCGACATTGTGCCAGCTGCACTCCTTCCTGGCTGCTGTGTTCCTGATCATGTTGAATCTAGGCCGTCCCTCGTTACACAGGCGCAACCCACCAGTCCGCTTCATCATTATTTTCTATCGTATACCTTGATAAAGGACAGTCAGAAAGTCATCCGTACTTAGAGGCAGTCGCTACAAGGAGCCAGCCGGGGAAAAAGTACATGAGTGCTGCAAGGCTTGGGGTGAGAAAGCTAGCTCGCATCACTAGGGACAGCGTACAGAGGCAGAGACATATAATTCACTGTCCTAATTGCTGTGAACATGATGACGGGTGCACGTTCTGCCTGATATGGAGTATCCTTATAAATCCAGTTGCAATACGGGTCTAGGCAACATGCCAAAGAGGCCGCCATTTGGAAGATTCGTCTAGCAAAGAGTCGTGGATGGTCACCCCTGCTCGGTCAGCCGCCAGATTGACGAAGCATTGGCTGCTGTCACTGCAATGGACAGAGGCCGCTGACGGTCTCTTCAGCACAGCCTGAAGAGGCTGTTGTATGCTTGTACTAGCTTACCATAACTAGCTTAACATGCCAAAGCTATACCCTAGACCTTGGACTAGAAGCTTCTTACTCACTTGGCAGGTCGTGGCTGGCCAGGCACGAAGCACTATCCCATGCTCGCACCAGCCCCAACATGGATTGCCATCCCTGCCGCTGCTGCAACCGAGAGTTGTCATTCTGACTCTGTCACAGTAGGAACATACTATGAACTGACAGTCAAGCCGCCATGGCTGGAGCTGTGGTACGAGTTGGGAGCAAGTGAAGTTCGGCTGTTGCTGTTGGCAAGTCCTGTCATTGGCAAGTCCTACACCAGGCACATGCGGGGCTACCTTGGGCTTCCTCGTAAACCAAAGCTGCAGTGGTAAGCGGCTGCTGATGCCGGACAGTGACTACTAATAGCGGTCAAGGAAAGCAAGGGGCAAAGGCCAACTACCATGCAATATAGGATGCAAGTTCATCAGGTATCACCGATAGCTTCTTGAGTGCTGAAGGCATATGAATGATAGTACCCAATGTTATATGGATGTCAATGGAGGATCTCAAAGGCTGCCAGCTGGACGTAGCTCATACCTCCTCCCACTTTTTGTGCACTAGCTTTTGCCTGAACAGTGCATTGGCTAGAGTTGGCCAACATTTCATTTCATGCACACCACGCTCCTTCTATCCCCTCCACTTTAAAGGTTGTGTGCAAGCAACTTGGCGGCACCCCCTGTCTGAAGGTCGGCGATGTAAGCTCTTCGTAAAAGTTGCTAAAATAATCCAGGGCTGACCCTTCGTAATATAACGGGGACCCTCTGCATCAGTATCATGTGCAAAAATATGCTTGGATCCTTATTACGATCCCCTCAACGGAGTGCAGACCAGCTCATGACGTGTCTTTCCTGCGGCGCTCCTGCTCTGTGCCGCCCGCAGCCAACGGAGCATAGGCCAGCTCATGGCATGTCTTTCCTGCGGCGTTCTGCTCTGTGCCGCCCACAGCCATGACCACGCAATGTCGACTGATGTTTGATTAGATTGTGGAAGCACTAAAAACAGAAGACAAAATTCTGTCCTCGTTTCCTCATATTGACAGCACATGAAGGTCAGTAAGGTAGCGTGACTGGTGGTCCTTGCCCCTGTATGACTAGCGAGGGAGAGACTTTGTTAGACTCAGCAGCAGATTAAAAGACAACAGCCATGAGAAGCTCAGGGCTGGCACGACAACGTCAACAGGAGGTCAAGAAAGCGAGGGGTCGAGTCCAGCGTTCGCGTGCACGTCTTCAAGAAGATGGTCGTCGGCGCGAGAAAGCAGGGGAGCTCTCGCCGAACTCGCTAGGCTTGGGCCTGTCAGCAGGCTAGGCCAAGTGCGGCCTCAGTGAGAAGGGCCTTCCTCAGGTCCTCCAGCAGGCGGAGCCGTCGCCATCAACGAAGAAGACCATCTACCGTCCACAGTAGTACCGCACGTCAGCGCTTCTGCCTGGCTGCGGCAGCCCGCCCCCATGAGCTCGCGGTACACGGCCCTGCAAGGCGACGCCGTGAACCAGAGCTCGGAGATGGACGGCCAAGTGGGGCTGTGGCGGGCGCCAGGCCCTTCTCTCTCGTTCGCAGCAGCCGCCATGGCGTCGCCGCCCCGGCGTTCTGGCGATTTGCGATTGCCGGCCGGCCGGCTGGCATCGTTTGCGGCCTTGCTGACCCCGTGGAGCGGGCAGGCTAAGCAGCAGGTGACATACATTAATGGATGTGCTTGTCTCTTGTTTCAGCCCTTCTTCAACCCTTGTCTATGCTTACCGGGCCTCCTTAATTGGCCTCCCTTTCAATGGAAAAAAGGCGCGGCCAGATTGACTGGTGGCCGTGAGAGGCCAGCCAAAAGGAATGGACAAGGTCAATGTCATTTTCAATGTTATGCGCACCGCGCGCGCCTTCTCTCTTTGGCTGCCTTCGCCACCCTCGAGGAGCAGCTGAAGGTGATCCTCCGTCATTTGGCCCCTTCGAACCTTTGTCAATTTTTTTCGGGCTGGCTTTTCACAGCCCTTGCCCCCATTGGGAGTGCCACTTCTTCTCTCTTTCCTTCAGCATTTTCAGGGCTGGCCACTCACAGCCAGCGTCATCTTCAGGAAGGGTCCTACGTCTTATTGGGCTGGCCTCTCTCCTCACTAAAGATTACTACGTGATTATGCTACCGGCAAATCTTTGAGAACGCGCTTTTGGCCCTCTTCGGACCTTGTCAATCTCTTCGGGCTGGCTGCTTACAGCTCTTGCCCCTTTGGGAGAGCCACTTTCTCACAGCCATTGCCTTGCATTTAAGAGCTCTTTAAGAGCAAAATTTTCGTTTCTTCGATTTCTCTACAAGTCCTGGCTTCGCCCGCCAGAGTCAAGGCCAGCCACCGCCTTGCAGGTGGACCCCGCCACCCTGCCAATGGTGGCTTTGCTTGTACGCGGCGCCCAAGGAGCCAGTGGAATTTGGCGGGGCCCACCTTGCCCACGCCGCCACCAACAGTGGCAAGGAGGCAAGCGCGGCCAGATTGACTGGTGGCTGGGAGAAGCCAGTGGCAAGGGGCCGTAGGTAGAGCAGGAGCAGGCATCACTGCTGGTGGGTCCCCCCAAAAGCTCGAGCTGGTGACAATTTTCGTGAACACCCTCTGTATGCACCTGGCTTGCTTATACAGCCACTTTCCGTAATATCAGCAGCCGATCTTTCAGTGCCCCACCCAGAATATACCATCAAACATGGCAATCCGGCGACAGCGCGGCGGTGGCCCCGTATCACGAAGTGGGCGGCCGCCTGCAGCTCGGCGCGCTTGCTAAGCCACGGCATCCGCCGAGCCACCGGCCATGACGGCACGTCATTAGACCTGGGCGGATCGTGGTGTCAGCATCAGTGACGAAAGACACTTCAAGTATATGGTGATTGGCCAGCCAGAAAAAAGTATGAATGAAGAAGAAAGAGCTGTGTGGGCGGCACGATGGCGGGAGCGCCGTGTGTGGGACGTGCCGCCGCGAGCTGGTAGGCTGGCCGGCGCTGGTCCGTGCTGTGCAACGGCAGCCATGGCGGGCAGTATTTTGAGCCGGCGCTAAGAGAAGGAGAAGGACTGTGGCGGTTAGTCCCCGCCACCTCCAGAGTCAAGTGCGCGCCGACTGGGGCGGGCGGCAACCGCAGGCAGCGCCGGCTCCCGCCCACACGGAGATTGTGAGTGTGCGCGTGAAATCGTGGTTTTGTCCATAGCTCTGCTAGCGGAAGGACCTGGGGAGAATTCTTCCCGCAGAGCAGGCCGTGGCGATTAGTCCCCGCCGCCTCCAGAGTCGAGTGCGCGCCGACTGTGGCGGGCCGCAACCACAGGGCAGCGCCGCCTCCCGCCCACACGGAGGTTGTGAGACTTTGAGTGAAATCTTGTGGTGTTCATAGCGAAGAAGTGGCTCTCCCAATGGGGGCAAGGGTTGTGAGAAGCCAGCCCGAAAAGAAATTGACAAGGTTCGAAGGGGCCAAACTACGAGCTCATAGCCGGCTAGCGGAACGACCTGGGGAGGATTCTTCACGCAGAAGAAGCCAAGCTCTTCCACGGAGGCCCCGCCCTGTAATACAAGGACCACCCCGCTGGACGAAACCTTTTACTCCTGGCCATGGACACCCACTGGTGTTAGTGGGGGTCGGTGGTCCTCGTTACTTTCGCTGCTGGCCTCTCAAGCTGACCAGCGGCGCCGCGCAGCACTTCCTGGAGAAGAAGTGGCACTCCTATTGGGGCAAAGGGCTGTGAAAAGCCAGCCCGAGAAGAATTGACAAAGGTTCGCTGGGGCCAAGTGACGGAGGGGGCTAAAATGCGCTAAGCAGCTTCGAAGGGGCCTGAAGATGCAATGTCAGAACGGGGGAGGAGGTCCTGGAGGCTCGGTGCCTTGGGTCCTGTGTCCTACTACCGCATGCGTCTAATGATGCCCCTACAGCGGTCCCAAGCGCTTGATTGGAAGAGCTGTTTCTTTCTTTCTGGGCCCCTTCAAACCAAAATCCACACCATTCCCCCCTTCACTATTGTTCTGGGCTGGCCACTCGCATTCAACGCCCGCTACTGAATGAGTGTGTCTTTCAAAACCAGTCAATTTCGAAGCCCTGTTCTTCTTTCTCTTTCTCTTCCGGGCAGCCGCCATGGCGGCGCCGCCCCGCCACGGCGCAGCCCCACTGCGCCTGGCAGCTCCCCACGGCGGCCCAGGTGCATTGGGCGGCGGCGAGGACTGCCGTCATCCGCGCCCCCTCTTGCCTGAACCATGTACTGGCTTGAAGTTGGCCCCACTAGGTAGGCGGTACCTGCTCGCGGTCTGCCCTGCGGGCCCAGATCGACTTTGCGGATGCCGAACTATGCGGAGCGCGAGTGGGGCCCTCGTTAGTGGGGCCTGCAGGACGCGGCGGCCAGCGTAGTAACGGTGCCGACGGCAGGTGGCGAGCCGGCCAGGTACAGCGCCAGGCCTTTGACGTGGCCAGCCGCCACAGTATTGGCCAGCCGCTGGGCACTCGTTGACCTTGGGTTGACTGACTGTCATTCGCAGATGTCACTTGATGTTGGTTTCGTGTTTCTACGCTTTCCGGCCCCTCCGGGTCTTGTCCATTCCTTCTGGGCACCCTTAGTGCCGCCACAGTGGCGGCCAGCAGCCACTGGAGCGTCCAGCCGGTGCCTCTGGGTGTGCGTAGACTTGAGGTTGACTTAGTGTCAATTGCAGTAGTCACTTGATGTAGGTTCGTGTTTCTGCGCTCTCCGGCCCCTCCGGACCTTGTCCATCCTTCTTGGCACCCTTACTGATCTTTACGCTTTTCCGGCACCTTTGGACCTTGTTCATTCTCTTGGGGGCTAGCTATTCCCAGCCCTCGCCCCTTTGCAATATTTTGCTTCATTTTTGGGCTGGCCTCTCACAGATTCTAGAAATTGTCAGGGTGGACTGAATACCCCCTGGTCAGCATCTGCAAGTCGGACATACTCAGAGGAAGGACGGAGGCGCCCTGCCTTGAAGCTGCTGCTAGAGCGCCCCAGCGTGCAGGTGCCAGCAAACGCCTCTGCTTGCTGCATCAATTTGAAGAGCGCTTCCAGGCGACTGAGTTTGCATGGCGAGCCGTGACTGCTGCTGGCCTTGGTTTGTCACCTTCCCCTGTGCAGTGTGCCACTTACAGCAGCTAATGCAGCAACTTCTACTTGTTATAGAGGCCCCAGCATTTTCCATGGCCATCACGGTTCTTCGCAGGACCTGCCAGGGTCTAAGCTAATGTAGCAAGGACAGCACACTCGTGATGCTGGGGAGAGGCGACCCAAGAGCCGCTGTCAACTGCCCTGCCTGCAGCCAATTCCTCGTCGTTGTGGCGGCTGGCCAAGCGTGGGTGATCATCCACGACCTTTGCTGTTGCTCTTGAGAGCTTCCACATGGAGGACTGTCTGGCATGTTGCGCGGAGACTCGTTGCAATCGAACCTATGGAGGAGTTCCAAGCCTTCAGGTTAGGTTTGCGCCTGAGAATCAGCCATCTAGCAAGTGCGCCAGGCGCCTCTGCCTCTATTTGCTATCCCCAAATTGCTCAAGCTAGCTACGTCATCCCAAGCCTTGCCCCACTCGTCCATTCCTTTCCGGCTGCCTCCTTGCAGCCTGTGCCTCTGAAGAAACATGACTTCTTTCTTACTTCCTCAACAGCGTAACAGCACGTACATAGAAGTCATTGGAGAATTTGCTCAAAGGTCTTCACGCGTGTTGGTGCTAGTGTAGTGTTGTTGCTAGTGTTGTGTTTAAAGCATGGGAAAGACTCACATAGACTCGGCAGTGGGTCAGGACAACAGCAGCCCCTAAAAAGTGCAGGCCAGCTGGCGCAACGACGGCATGAGGAGGTCAAGAAGTGAGGGGCCGAGCAGGCGTACATGAGCACAATTACGAGAAGGTGGTCCGCGCACAGGGAGGCAGAAGAAGGGCCCGCCCATTGAGGATAGGGGCTGGAAAAAGCCAGCCCAAAAAATGAGGACAAAGGACGAGAAGGGGCCAGGGGAAGTACGAAGAACAACAAGCACAATAAAGAAACGAAGCAGCTACGAAGCACTTAGTAACCCCTGCTAAGCAGCCTCAGGTCAGAGAGACCGGGTTCCTGGAAGCGGGTCCCCTGGCCAGAGCCAGAGGCAGCAGCGAGGGCTCTGCCTGCACGCAGGTGCAGCGCGCGGGCCATAGACCTCTGCAGCGAGACGGCCAAGCGCATGCGGTACACCTGCGCTAGAGACCCGGCTGCATGGGAGTGCACCGACTCCCCATGGAAGCGGCGGACAATGGCGTGACAGAGGACCCTCGTCACCCTCGCCAGGCGCGTGGCCTTGGCTAGCTGCAGGCTAGGCCCTGTGCGGCCTCCGTGGGGAGGGCCTGCCTTCTGCGGGCCCTTCTTGACCTTGTTCGTTCACTTCGGGCTGCATTCTCGGCTGGCCATCGCCTTACTCTGAAAGAGCTGTATCGCTTCGCTGCACTCACTCGGCTGTTTCCGCAACCGCCCATTGACATCAGCCGCAGCATACCTGCTTGCTCTGGCGTAGCCGTGGTCACCACACTTCGGCTCTCACGTCAGAAGCACTGCCATGTGCCGAGTGGGCGGGTGGCTGGTGGAGCCCGCCCGCCGTCATCGGCGCGAACTTCGAACGTGGCTTTCCGGCTGCTCGGCAGGCGGCAGCTCGGCGGTCGGCACCTGGCAAGGACAGAAGTGCGCGCCCATAGAGAAGAGGTTCTGGAGGGCGGGCGAACCTCGTGCCTCGATCGGTGACCACTATTTGGTCCAGCCACCCCCCCCCCCCCCCCCCCCCGGGGGGGGGGGAGACAGAAGCGAGAGGGAGAGAGGAGGGAGGGTAGAGAGAGAGAGAGAGGTGGAGGGAGAGAGGAAGAGGGAGGGAGCGGGAGAGAGACGGTTGGAGAGGAGTGCGGGAGACGGGGGAGGGGAGACGGAGACTGGGAGAGGGAGGGAGGGACGGAGGGGGAGAGAGAGGGAAGGAAGAGCGAGAGGGGGAGGGAGGGAGGGAGAGAAGTGCGCGCCCCTAGGGAGGACCCAAGCCGTGGCGGAGCGCTCCCGCCAAACCACGTCATGGCCATGTGGCAGCCAGCGGGGGCGGGCGCGACTCCGATGGGCTCGGCCGCTTACCCAATGGCGTGGGGTGTCGGATGGCGGCGCCGCCCCGCCATCCCCACGCAGCGCCGCCATGTCGCATTCCTCCTCCCTCCCACCTCCTTCCTCGAAGCCGGCTCTACGGTCATCCGGCTCCCTAGAATTTCTTTCGGCTTTGGACACTGTTATTCCCTTTTGGGCTGGCAAAGTTCTGAGCTGGCTTCGCCAGCCCCCTCTTCTCTGTGGGCGACCGCTTTCTTCTACGAGGGTCGAGGTGTGGTGAATACGCTTTCCCGGCCCCCTCCTTATTCTGGGCTGGCCTCATCGGGTACATGTGCCAAGCTGACGGACAAGGCCCATCAGTCTATGCAGTGCATGTAGTGCTGCGCGCGCCACTTGCTAGCTCGGTACCAGGACCCCACACCCTGCTGCGGCGCACCCTGGCCAAGGCGTGGCATCCTGGCACCTACATTGGTTCGCGGCAGCGGCGCTCGGCCTGTACACAATGGGCCTCCAAGGAGTGGCGCAAGAAACGGTGCTCTGTGTCCTGCATTTCCTCGGGGCAGCGACGCTCTCCAAGGATTGCTGGCAATATCCTGCGTCACGCGGGCCGACGAGGCCAGTGGTCGAGGGACTGAATGAGGAGCCGGAGCCATCGAGCTGTATCAAGACCGTGCGCTCAGCTTCTACTGCGAAGAAGGTGAGAAGCTACATGTATTCTCATTGTTGCACACAAGGTAAGGACTTCATGCTTCACGACCATGTCAAGCTCTCAGCCTTTGCTCGCAAATGGAAATGGAAACACCATCTCTGTCAGCTGTCTGTCGTCCTTACTGCTGTAGTCACTTGCTCCTTTCCTGCGCACCCAGCCAAGGTGCACCTTCATGCAGCCATGCAGCACTTTGCCAGTCAACCTAGTATGTTAGACGACATCTGAATTAGGTTGACTGCTCGCCGTGCAGGTCTATCAGTCTCTGAAGAACATTAACCTGGAGCCATGGCCGAGGAACCCTGCCAGAGTCTCTATACCCAAGGCTGAGATGTTGTTGCAACTCCTAGCTCAAATTATAGTCCAATTAAATAACGCTAGAGCGATTATACGAGCAAACGAATGTTTGAGTGCAAGGAGTCAGCTTAGGCTTGACGACTTCAGTGATACCGTCACTGATGTGATGGGAACCCTCAAGAAGATCCAAAAGGTTAGGCCACATACTTTCCAAACAAGTGTCTATGCTCTTAGCCTGCTTTAGTCTGTGTTTGTGCAAAGCTTGTCGTACTGCGACGGATTGAAAGTCAATAGCAGTAAAGACAGACGTTGGTGATAAGCAGTCAAAGCCATGGCATTGTCACAGAGATAGGTTGGCATGCCTGGTGCAGATGCAAATAATTCAGGTCAATCCTAGTAACCAGCTGCTTCAGTCCATAATCAGATTAAAGCTGGGTTAGTGTGCCAGTACATTTCTCTGTACAGTTGATTATTGGTAATATCTGGTGGCTCTGTGATGTGTTGGTGTAATTGGCTGTTGCAGGCTTGGTTCCCTTCATGGTATTTGTCAAGACTGCAAGCGGGACGGAATGACATAGTTGTCCAACACTTTTTAGTTCTTCGGTCTCTCGATAATGAGGCCAACGGCGACACATTCCAGCCTTGTGACCTTCCAAAAAGTTTAGGAAGGTGCACGAGACGTGTATGTGTATTTGCATGTGGATCTGCATGTGGATCTGTGCACTCCTTAGACACTGTGCTGGTATACTTGTACAGCTGTCAAACACGCAGCTGTGTTCTAATTATAAGAATGAAAATAGGAGTAGGTTGTAGTAATATATGCACCCTGTCCTTAAATATGACACGCTCTGTAACAGGTGGGCTGAGATAAACACCAACGCATGCATCTTGCCATGGTCTCGGTGCTTTTTGTAGCTATTGCTGTCTGCCTGCTGGCGTTCTGTGGCGTGACCAACATCAAGAGTACCGTGGCTTCCTTATTGTTTCCTGGGGCACTTGATTGCTTGATGTAGTCACCAACACCCTACAGCGCTCACCTGCAAAGGGCATCGCTTTCCTTATAGCTGCTAAGTAGCCAAGCGTCCACAGACTACACATTGGTCATGTGGTCAGTAGACGACCAGTCGTTTGTTACTGGTTGTGGTGACTCTTCTGCTTGGTCTTGCTCGGACTGGACTTTTCATGATGACTCTTTTCATTGACATAGGTGAACGGGTGCAAGCCCTAGGCCTTGTCAATGTATATGCCACTCAACTCGGACTCTGTTAGGACTAATATCACCTCCAACACGAATATGCTAATAGATCTGGTCAGTCACCTGCAATACAGTCACTTACAACTGGTGTTCTGACTCCTCTCGCCTCCCCAGCCCAGAGTTTTCAACTGTACGCTCACGACCATGCTTGGCAACTGACGCACCCCACCTTTACGAGAAGGCTTGTAAGCGCACTGCTATGTTTTGTTTATGATACTTTGCACCTTGTTGCACTTCCAACTTAGTGCTCTTGGGCCTGACCAAGCCTCTTGAAAGATCAGATCATTATTCAGCTCCAATCAGCATGTGGCTGCCAAGCCTGCAGTTGGTAAGTTTCCTCATTTGGCAGCCAGAGGCCAGGCTGAATACGATCCCTGAGAGTGCAAATAATTAATGATGGGCTTGCTGATTGAGATGACAAAAAAATACAAACATCGTCGCAGGGTATTTCTGCTAGAGGCCTTGGCCACCAGCCTCCACGAGAGAAATAAGCTCTCCAAGAGATGGGCTGTAAATGAAAATGTGAAGTGCTGCTGCTGTCACAATTGCTAGCATTGGCGGATTGATCATAAGTCGGCTTAACACTGCCACTTGGTTACTCGTCCTAGGGTCTGCTTAAGGTACCATCTTGGTTGTTGTCTTGACATCTCAAGTCAATGTTGATGTATTATTGTGATTGCTAGTACTTTTTGTTCCTTCACTGTAAACTGAACATCTCTGAGTTGCGCCATCAGACATCATTGGACATAGTATCGTCCTGCTTGCAGGCTTCGTCTTCTGCAGTGGGTCTCCTTGTGCTGTCCCATGGGCACTACTGTGTTAGCAGATCTGACTGTTGATATGCTGCAGTGGTGGAAGTGTAGTTTACGCTCTCCAGCACATGCAGTTTGATGAATTAACGACATCGATTTGCCCCTTACAAGTGTACTTAATTCCAGCACATGCAGTTTGATGAATCAACGACATCGATTTGCCTCTTACAAGTGTACTTAATGCTACTGGCTCATATGGCAGAATTGCGTCACAGTCCAGCCTGCATGGGCGCTGCCTGTCGCTGGCGCCTTTGCCCTCGGATACCGCCACTTATTTTACACAGCATGCTGCCAATCCGTGCTGGACCAGGCTAAGTTGTTGATGATGCTAATGCAAAAGCTCTCCGTCCTAGAGAAACTAGGTGAGTGCCCAGTTGGCAGGAATAAAGCTAGTAAATCACAAAGTCAATGTCCTGACAGTACAGGAAAGAACTGCTGGAGGGATGATGTGAAACACCCTCATGGAGGTGTGGAGGTTGTAGGGGTGTTGTACATCATCCATCGTTGTAGATGTATTTACATCGTTAGCAGTGGTGGTATGTTGCAGATCTTGATGGTGGGCCCATGGGCAGTATACACCCTCGCTTTCACCTGCCGAATTGATCCTAAAGCTGAACCAATTTGTCAAGGCCCCAGCGGTTGACCAACAGCGGGTTTGCCTCAGACAATGCCGTCCTTGGTGCCTGCACAAGGTACTAAATCTGAAGCTTAAGGAAACCAACTTGTCTAAGATGATGAAATTACAGCTGGAGTGTGGAAAGTAAAGTTTTTTGAAGCATCATGACTACCAAGCACTCACTGATGGCTAGGATCATCTTCGGAGCCCTACTTGATCTGGAGCACATGTTTTGGCCTTCAAGACCTTGTAGCATTTATACGAACAGAGAGTCGCACCTCGACATCAGAAGAAGTCTGGGTGGTGTCCATCGAGGGATGTGCAGCACCGAATGGCTACGGGACAACCAGTGCAGACAAGTGCACAAGCAGCACTTCAAATGCAGGCATGAAGGTTTTGACCCCATTTTCTGAACCTGCCAAGTAATGGCAGAGCCTCTCAGAGCAAGAGAACTCTGCAGCTTGGGTACAATAATTTTGTTCAAAACCAGCAAAGTCCCTGCACTGCAAGACGGCATACGTGTGAATGAGCTGGACCCTCAGAATAAACTGAACCAACAAACGAAGACACAATCAAATAGTGATACAAAGATATCCTGCTATGCGAAAGGGCACATAATACTCTGCTAGGAGCAGGCAAAACAAGTCTAGGTTGCTCTATCATGGACCCACCATGTTCACAGACAGGTCTAAAGCAGTGACATCAGGTTCAAACTCTTTTGCCATGTAGAAGGCACCTTCATTGATGCCACAGCCAACATCGAGCACTCGGTGACCCTTCTGAAGTCCAAGCTTGGCGACAAATTCTTGGTAATCTCTGCGCAAAGCACCAGGGTGCCTAATATTGGTGCATATTGACAAGCTGCTCGATGCTTGTCATACTGACTATGATGGCAACATCACAGAGCAGTGCAAGGTCTCAATGCTTCTCCTTCTCACCCAGGCCGTCAGTGCCCATTAAGCCAGTGCCAAAGATGGGCACATAGTACCTGATCCTGGCCACGGTGTTATCCACTCTGTCATGGCAACTGCTGTAATCGCTTGCCATGAGGAGCCATAGCTGGAACTTCCTGCCAGAGTCAGCGAACCTGCAAAACAAGAATTATGAGGAGAGACTAGTGAGCACCTAAGACGTGATGCAAGAGATCTTAACTGGGCTGCACTCCAGCTGCAACCCTCAGTCAGGGCAGACTCTGATCTCACTTGGTTTTGATTCCGCTTGTTGCGCACAGAAGCACCAACGCATTCAGTGCTACGGAGCTGAAGCTCCACAGAGGAGCTATCCTTGTTCTGCTGTGGATGTTCTCAGAGACAGAGGTGCTCTTTTGATATGTCAAGCATTAGCTTGTCCACTAAAGCCCAGGTTGCACACAAGTAGGCCAGCCAGAGCTCATGCAACGAAGTCCACCATGCGCGTGCTGGCGGCAATGTGAACGCCATAGGCTGTGGCTGGACAAAAGAAATGGTCAAGTGGCCGTAGGGCCTGCTGCAGGCGGAGCACAGCTGTGGGCCAACGTGGGAGTAGCAGCTGCCTGCAGCTGCCACGGGTAAGGTCAAGCTTAATGTGCTATGAAGATCTAGCTGTCTCCCGTCTCTGACATTGATAGTCACGGATGTACTGAGAGCACATGACAGCAACTGTCATGGACAAGCAAGCTACTTTTGGAATGCCCTCAGAGGGGCAAGTGCTGCAAAGACGAACGCCATGCAGTCGACAACAGCAGCAAATTGCTGGACTCTTTAGCCATCGTCGCCTGCTGAGAATGCGGCTACCATTGAGTCTACAGAGCTCCCAGGCACTCGCAATACACCAGCGTGCTGGGCGTGCATTAGGTCAGGCTGATGGGTTCCGTGATGGTGGTCTGGCTCCTCAGCTTAGCTTGTCAGATATGTATGTGCTCACTCGAGGATATTAGTGCCCCCCTTAGCCAACTCATTACCCCGTTACAAGAACGTATGTAAGGCTAGAATTGGCCTCCCTTTCACTTTCATGCGCACCGCGCGCCTTCTCGTTTTAGCGGAAGAGAAGCTTCATGGGGGGGATGTGTGCCCCTTCTTGCCGATAAGGTGACAATCTGGTGGCTTCCAGGGGTAATTAAGATCCATTCGTTGTCGTCTTGCATGGCTGTATGGTCTTGTCTTCGTCCGTCTGGCACTTTCAGACCTGTTCCATTAAATTCGGGCTGGCCTCTCACAGCCATTACTGTCAATTTGGAAGAGCTATTGTCTTCCGGCCCTATACACCTTCTTCTTTCTTTGGGCTTGGCGTTGCACAGCCACTGTCGTACATTAGGTAGAGCGCTTTCTAGGGGGTAACTCTGGTCCTCCAGAGGAGGTGGTCCTCCAGAGGAGGACGACTGGTAGCAAGCCCGGTGCAGGCAAATGGTCTCGTAAGTGTGGATGGAGAACATTTGGCAGATAGAATGATTCTTGATTCCGTCCCGACAAATGTACGGCATGGTCGCCAGTCGGCATCCCACCCTTCAGCTTCCGGTCGGGTGCCAGCCCCCCCCCTCGGCAGGGTGGAGCTCGGAGTCCCTCTGGGCGAGGCGGCAAATGTGGGGCAGGAGGTGCAGGCAACCATCGAGTGACAGTTCAAGAGCAAGCGCGGCCAGATTGACTGGTGGCTGGGAGAGGCCAGCCCAAAAAATAACGGACACCAAAGACTCTCCCAGCCCTCCCCACATTGCATGACTCTCAGCTAGTTGCTGCTATCCTAACCCGGTGCGTGGCCCAACGCCCAACCTACCTGCAGCGGGCAGTTCCTCCAACCACCGCTTCTGGACAACATACATGCCGCTGCGGATGTCAGCCTCCAACAGGCTCTGCTCGGCCTGCTGGACCACCCGGCACTCCTTACAACGCCTGCCGCCCTCCTACAAATGACACTCCCTATAGGCAAGGGCGGCCTTGGCTGCCGCTCTCTGGCTCACCTGGCTCGCGCGGCGCACCTGGGGTGTTGGGCCCAAGTGGCCTCCACAGTTTCTACGCGCTTCATCAGGAGGGGTCAGCCAGTACTGGCACCAGCAATAGCTGGCGTAGCAAATGGGACCCTGCCCTTTCAAACCTCCCTCTCTGACGTTCGCAGAGACCTTCTCCGCTCCTTCCCATCACTTGCGGCAGATCAGGTCGACTTTGCTGCATGGGCAAGATGCTCTGACCTGAAGGCTCAAGCTCGCTTTTCACGTGCAGCCAACGAGCGAGCCATGAGCCACCTCAAAGCTCTGCTCAAGGAGGATGGGCGTGGGCTCTCTCGTCTCCACTCCATCAGCTCTCCGGGGGCGTCGGAGTGGCTCAACGCTCTGCTGATTTATGAATCCCTCCGGCTCTCCGACGACCTCTTCCGGACGGCTGTCCACCACCATCTCGGCCTCCCTCCACTTTGTTTGGCTGGCATTCGACAGTGTGAATGTGGCCACCGTTCGGAGGATGAGATATCTTTGGCAGCCCACATGCTTCGATGGTTTGAGGAAAGTGAACGTAATGCCTCCCACAATCTTCTCAGAGACGCTATGTATGGCTTGGTGCGCGAGGCAGGTTGTCATGCGGCCATGGAGGTGCCGGGCATCATGCCGGTGCTCCAGAAGCGTGGCAGGCCATACGTCAGGCGTCTGGATGTGGTGGCCACCCCCCGGAGTGGTGGGCCTCGTCTTCTCCTCGACGTCGTTCTCATCGACGCATTCCAACCAGGGGCACCCACACCGACTGTGCCAGGTTGGGCGACACATCATGCGGAGAGGAAGAAGGAGAGGCACTACAATGACCACCCCCGGGGCGACCACTTCTTCCCATGCGCCATGGACATCTACGGCGGCTACGGAACGAAGTGGTCTTCCCTCCTTCATCGCCTGGCACTGCATGTCGATGCCGCCGACGTAGTCGGGCGGGTAGCTCGGGGCATTCTAACGTCACGCAAGCCATTGTTGCATGCTATAGAATGCGGCTATCATTGAGTCTACAGCGCTCCCAGGCACTCGCGATACGCCAGCGTGCTGGTCGTGCATTAGCACAGGCTAATGGCTTCCGTGGTGGTGGTTTGGCGCCTCAGCTTAGCTTGTCAGATATGCATGTGCTCACTCGGGGATACTTAGTGTCCCCCTTAGCCAGCTCATTACCCAGTTAACAGGTCATTTAAGGCTAGAATTGGCCTCCCTTTCAATTTCATGCGCACCGCGCGCCTTTTCTCCCACAGGCAATGAGTCAATAGAGGTTAAGAGCTGGCATCAGTATTCAGGCCAGAACAGTAAGTAAGTAAAACAGTTCTTGTTGTCGATCAGTAGGCTCCGAGCTGGGGGATAGCAAGGATGTGCATTCAATCATCTGTTGTCAGCCACAGGGATATAAGTACATAGCGGCTGTCCTTGTGCCCAATACTGACATTGAGTGCAGAACAGATTGAACAGCTTAAGCTAGTGCTAGAATCCCTATATTAAGGTTCTGTGATGTTGTTGAAAAAAAAGACGAACAAACTCGTACAGACCGGCGGGGTCTGGGGGGCGGGAGAGGGGGCTCCTGTGGCTCTCTTGGAGTCCCACCATTTCTACCTCTTTGCAGTATGCTAAGCTCAGGGTTTAGTGTTCAGGATCTTAACACAACTTTAGATGACAGAACCAATACAGCGAGGAGTGTCACAATAGTGTCACAAGAATGAGCTTGTGCTTACAGCCAGAGGCAACCTGACAGCAACGGCTGTATCATGGGGCTGGCCAGTATTATGCACGTAAAAGGAAACCCCTAAGGAGATCGCTCAAAGTGGGCTTAGACTGGCATCAATTTGCATATGAATGCTTAGAGTTGCAGAAATTGAGTCGCAAATCTGCACTCAGTCAGAGTGAGTCTGGTTGAGAAAGAGGTCAAGGTAAACTCTACAAAAAAAAGGGTGGTCAATTAGGAGGGCAGGCGGGGCCCAATTCGCTTGGACCCGCCCTTCTTTACTGAGCCCCCTGGCGACTGGCCCTCGGCCAGCATGGCCGCCTCAGCCAGCGCGCGCGTCGCCTCCGCGCGCCACTCCGCCTGCCGCTGTGCTTCCGCCGTTGGTAGTCCCAGCTGCAGCCAAAGAGACTTGTGTCAAAAGACCCTGCAGACTTCAATCAGAAAAGTTTGCCAGTGCCTGGAGTGTCTGGACTGTACAGTCCAGGGTTAGAGTATCAGAAACTCAATGCACAGGTGCTTCCCATGTCAAGCTCAAGACAATTGCTACAGCACGTCCCTTGTTGCACCTTGATCCAGGCTGTCATAACGTTTATTGGTATGGGCAAACAAACACAAGCAAGACCAATTGCAGTTGATGCAGATCCCAAACTGCCATTGCACACGACTCTGGCAACATGTGAAATCATGGCAATGTTCTGACTTGTAGCATTACTCTATGACTCACAGCAACACGGAAGGCGTCCATCTTGGCGGCCTCCTTCGCCTCGAATGTAGCGAGCTTCTTGCCAGCAGCCACTGTCCTCTCCAGCTTCTTCAGTCAGTAGGATGCCAGCTAATGTGACAGAAGTTGAGATACTTGACAACTGAATCTACAAGCTTCCGCTCCTACCATCCATTGCATCCTGCCTCTTGTGCACTATGAGTCAGAAGAACATCAAGTAGAAGCATAAGTCAAGCAGGGTGGCAATCTCTCTTCCAGGACTTCTGATCAACCTGTTAGCTTCTAGATCTACCTGCTTAAGTGTTCAACTAGGACAACCTACTGATCTGCAACTACAAAATCAATACGAGTTTCAATTTCTGCTCATAAACCAGGCACTTCAATATGAGAACGTGGGTTAAGAACTCACCCTCTTCTCTGTCCGCAGCTTTTTGTCAGCTCTGCAGCACAGCAAGAAGCCGCACATTGGCAACCATGGCTTCGAATTGAAAGCAAGCAACTGACTGAAGGACCTTTCTTTAGCAACTGAGCTTGTTGTTAGCAGCAACTAGAGCAACTCAGGGCCCAATTTATACCCTACTCCTTGACCTGATCAAGAGTAGCTGATCAAGCTTGTGAACGACCAGGGTTCATCAAGGTGCGCCTTGATGAATATTAGATACAGTTAGACATGCACAGTCAAACCTCCAGTCAGTAGTCCCATAGAGGCGCTGCATCTCAGCCTGCTCCCTGCGAGCACGCTCGTAGTCCCCGCTCTCAAGCCTCGCCTAGTTGCAGCAGAAAAGGGTTGGTCAACCCAAAGCAAGATCATGACACCAGTGCAAATTCTCTGATCAATGACGAGGGTCAGAGAACAAGAAGAGATAAGCAACTCTGAAACAGTGACCGCTGAGGCCTATGAAAAGGTAACATTGACATCCCATTGACTGTACTATTGATTGCATCAGATTTCCAACCTGTCAACTCCAAGTTCTGCTGAGGATAGTGAAGCATACGAAGCAGCCCAGATGCACGACTGAAATGCTGCGCACTAAGCAATCCTGACCAGGCCAGAGTGAGCCATTATAATGTATAGTATTGTATAGAAGCTGAATTTTGGGATGTATGATTTGGAGTATGTAGTGGTCGGGATGAGTCTCAGCAGCAAGGTTATGTATCCGTCACCTTGGCCAGCTCTGCATTGCGCCGCAGCAGCTCCTTCTGCTGCTGCTGCTCGGCTAGCTTCGCCTGTAAGCACGCCGGGCTTGCAAGCAGACCAAGGTGCTGTCAGGTGGCAAAGTGCCGGTATTTGTCGCCTAACCTAACCTCACAAACTACAATCAATCACCACAGATGGACTGTAATACAGCATACAGGTTCTGTTACGCGATGCTGAAGTGCACAAATTGATTTCTCTTTCAGTTGCCTAATGCAGCCTGAATGGAAGGCTGACAGTAAAGAGTGTAACAGTAGACTTGCGCTGGGATCACAGTCAGCTGTCTCTGCTAGCAGATTTGGGCCTGAACTTGACTCACGCTTACATTCTGTACATACATATACATACACAAATATATATACACATTCCATACAACCAAGGCTTGTGCTGCCTGCACTCAGACGTTGGACCTGGTGCTGATATCATTGCAAACTTTTAGGATACAGTCAACAAATATATTTACTTTAAGTGGAGGTTAGCGCGAGGCAATGAAGACGTACGTCGTGGAGCGACGCCTTGGGTTTCAGCGAGTCGTCCTTGACCTCCGCGGCGCCGCCGCCAGCAGCGCCGCCGCCCTCCTCGGCAGCGCCGCCGGCGCCTGCCGCCCC
>WELB01000338.1:75963-97346 GCA_009602725.1 Spirogloea muscicola | reverse complement strand
TTGCTGACAGAACCGTTCAAACTCTTTAGAGGTATACTCTCCACCGTTCTCAGATCTAAGAGCCTTGAGTTTCTGTCCTGTCTGCAACTCAACTGCAGCTTTGAAACGCATAAACATCTCCAACACTTCACTCTTGTTTTTCAGAAAATATACCTTGCTCCATCGACTGGCATCATCAATGAAGGACAAAATATATCTGCTGCCTCCCTAAAGATGATATTTGCATAGGGCCACAAACATCAGAATGCACCAATTCCAGAAGTGTAGAAGCTCTAAGTATCTGCAGTCTCTCTCTCTCTCTCTCTCTCTCTCTCTCTCTCTCTCTCTCTCTCTCACACACACACACACACACACACACACACACACACACACACACACAGAAATTTGGTCCCTGGAATTGACTGCTTCTTTCTTGCTGCCGCAGATGGCGCTGGGTGACATGTGAGGCAGGATTATGTGGCGGCTGATCGCTTCACCAGCTGCCATGTCAAATTCGAGCCCGTGGAAGGAGCATCCTTAGTCCGTCTGACTTTTCAGGTTCTTAACCACATGACAGAGGGAGTCTCAACGCTTGTGGATACTGGCTACTACCCCAAGCTCTTCCTAACAGCGCTACGCAAGTGCACCTGGCCTCATGAGCGCGTCCCTCCACTCCGGGCTCATCGCACAAAACTCTGTAATGATGCCCAAGAGCGTTATGAAGGGCTTCAATGCAAGAGGCGACTGGCAGGTGACGACTCCACGTGCTCAAGTAACGGCTGCACAAACAAGCCGTGCAGCGGCGCTCTTGGCGGAACCGCAGGCAGTTGTGGCTGCAAAGGAGACTGCACCCCTTCGTGTAAGATACTCCTCCACATAACTTTGTCACTTACCAATTTCGCAATAGTCATACCTTCTTTTAAGTGTTGTGCTGGTTCCAAAGCATGGGGCCAGCCATGGATACGGCCTGCACGTCACACGAGTATTGCAATCGTCCACACAGGAGTACTTATTCACAATTACAATGAAGTCCTATTCTAGCACCATCTACATTGTCAATGCTTGCACGTCAACTTTCGTCACCTGCAATGTAATTATGGGATGATGACCACGGCGCCTGCTTATTGCTGCTACTTTCTGGCAGGCGGGTGCACTTGTCAAGATAAAAGGACCAATGGCAACACCGACTGCCAGTGCGTATCAACAGCTTCCAGCAATGGCATTAAGCTATGAGCCCTTCATCGCGTTGTCGCAAGGAGAACTGCTTTTACATAAAGGCGGAAATGTGCAAAGGTACTACCGCAATTGCTTGTTGCTTGGAAGTTCAAGGAGTGAAGAAGGATTGCTCAAGGTGCACTGCCAACAATGCTGGTAACCCTCCGGCAGGGTTTGTGTGCGGTTGCAGCAACGTGATTTACAGAAGTACTGGTGTCTGTTGAACCCCCCAACCGCTTCTAAAAGTCTCACATTTGAGCGCACATTACTGAAGATGATCTCTCAGTAATATGGCTAAGATGACGCCATTAGCAATGCTCGTGCCGTTGCTGGTGCTTGCATGCAGAGTCAGAGTGGACGTACTGTCGTTTAACAGGATCTTGAATAGCAACCAGTAAGGTGTCCTTTCGCTACTACGACCACTGCTTGCAATGCTATTACGGCGAGACTGGCTCGCTTGCAGACGGGGATATCACCCTAGGCCCGAGTGATACTCTAGTACTGACCGGTAGTTGCTAAACACACAGCCCCAGTGCGTTCTTCATGGCCAGCGGTGGTTGTACTACAACTGACCTGAGCAGTGTTACACCAGGAAATAGCTACCCCAACAATAATCAGATGTACACTTGCACTTGGATAGATTAAGAGGGCTCCTTTCTTACAGTAGATAATGCAGTAGTGGGAACCTGCTGCAATAGTGTGTAGAAGCCTGCGCCAGCTCTTTATGGTCTTATGGCTCTCGGACCCTGCAATTACAGCACATATTATCCAAATAGAAATATAGTTATGCGCTGGAGCAGCTTCATCTCCACAATACAACAATATGGCTGGACTGCCCCTTTTGGAGGCTCCATTGTTGCAATCTCCAGATCGATTGCTGCTATTACAGGCTCACAAGGAGCAACTATTGTAATAATAGAGAGAGAATCAGAACACCTCAGTCACACGGACGGAGGCACAAGCCTTTATCACTCACTCATACTACCCTGATAATAAGCATAGCTTCATAAATGGGGCCATCATATCCTTCTCTATAAACCTATTTAGTGTATTAGACTTCGTAAATTTTGTGGCTTGGACAACAGTAAGGTACCCTCTACTTGCAATTCAGGGGCCACTTTAGCATTGTATCATGCGTACCCAAGCAGACGCTCCATGACTGGTAAATTGACAGATAGGTGATGCTTGTGCTACTGCAGATAACGGAGGTGATGATGTTGTTTCCGACGCTCCTCTCTTTGATGAGCATTTGTGTTGTCGTTGCAGCTAAAGCAAGCTGTGCAACTATAGGCAGTGTCAAGGGCGATTATTTTATGGGAAATCAACGAGAAGTGCTGCATAGAATCACTGGCAGAACGAGGCGGAGATAGATTATGGCATATTCTGTAGGTGCAACGGTATAAACCATGGAAAGAAGCCCAGTTAGTACCAAGAAGTGCATATTCGTATTTGACATGACAAATTGTGACATCTCTTATGCACGATGCGAGCTGGTTGATCTGAAGACTAACGTGCAGCCCGTCCTTATTAGGCATGGTAACATACCATCGACTACTTTGTGACCGAAAGGTCTTGCACTATACCTGAAAATATGTCACATTCAAAGTCTATCATCTAGTGGAAGATGTGATTGCCATAGCCCGATATCGAGCTCAAGAGATGGGAGGATACTTGAAGGAGGGCTACTATCAGCATGCTGTACTGGGAATTGCAAATGCGAGTGCACAGACATGGGCCCAAGAACAGATAACCCTTGCCCTTATGAGATACCATCAAAGTGCACAGGGACATGGAAAGGCCCCCCCTGCAGCCTAATCTATAATGACTGCGACTGTGTGAATGATGTTTGCCATCCTGTGCTCGTCGTCTAGTATTCATAGATAAGAGTGAGTGTACTCTGATGAAGAGTGCACTCTATTGATTTGCTAAAATGGCTCGCTTGTTATGCCTTGTGCTCGCGCTTGCAGCCTTATTTAGCTATGCATATGCAACAGTATCTCATCGCAGAAGCGCCAATGACCAAGTGTGTGCATCAAAGAGCACCATACGAGGTGCTGATACTTGTGATGACCAGACACTTGGGGCGGCACAGTCAGCATGCGTGAATACCGGATCAGTGAGGCCCACAAGAGAGAGAGGCACAGCCATGCTGCTGCCTGCTGCCTCAGCAGCCCGTCATTGCCGGTCTTCACCGGCTCTTCTGTGAGTAGTCTGTGGCTACTCCCCTTGGCAAACATTTGTGGCTCTTGAGAGAGGCGAGACGCCGCATAGCGGCGGCACCTCAAGGCAACTTACTCCGCTGCGTTATTTACGTGGTGCTTCACTGTGTTGGAGGTTTGCTTCTAAATCCCCAGTGACCAAACCGAACAAGGAAGTTCTCTCCAAACGCTAGCTGTCACTAATGTACCAGCTTGAGGTCGTCACACACGTCAATCACAAACGTCACTAACCAGATAAGGCCAGGGCGGCATGCAGGTCATGTAGAACCACAGCAAGGACAGGCTACTCTGATGCCAGTGGAGACCACATCTGCAGCAAGTACCTCTGCGTGAATTGGCATTCAAAGAACAATGTCGATACAAGCACGCAGGGAAAGGAAACATGAGGCTTGATATATCCAGAATCCATCCGGCTTTGTAAGTCCATTTATCATTGTGCAATGCGGTGTTCTAGAATTTAACTACATGTTGACATTGTGGTACTTAAATTCTCCTTGCAAGTACATTGCAAGAACATGTCAAGTGGGCATATACATGCTTCTAAATCGTACAGCCGACTTGGCACTCCAGTAGTAGTCAGGGCTGAAAGCAGGGCATGTTGCACAGGCAGAAGGATTCCACTCAGCCTTCAACAGCATCAGGCTTGAGGGGCTGGAAGTTGGTCCAGCGACTGCATTCAGCAATGTAGTCAACAAAGCCACGCCATGACAGACAGTCCGCTAGTTTGTGTATCACAGTTCTGATTAGCCAACTCTTGATCTATTCTCCGCAACTACAAGTTACTGTACCACTTGGGGATTTCGTGGCCGTACAATCCCGGAATTGGCAGTCTCGTCCATTTGCGCATCTGCCCATGCAGTCTCCCTGCGAGTTAGGAGTCACGTCCTTGCAAGGTGGATTTATGCCTGGTAACCTCCTAATGTGGCAATCACATTTACCATCTGCCATTCGACACTCGCAGCCGACATCCATATTTTTGCCTGTTCACAACAATGTTGCAGAGAGGTATGAGTGGGTAGTCTTATATGAGATAAATTATAGCATCAACCCGATGCTGGAAGTCACCACATCCTGCACGCCTCCATCAAGCTTCAGAGCAAGTTGACGTCCTGTCGACATCTAGGCAGATGTACACCGAGCTGCAAGTCAAGTATATAAACACTTTCATCGCAAATCTAAGAAGGATAGCTTGCAGCCTTCACCTGTACTGCAGCATGCACCCATGCAACCACAGCCAGTGCCTGCTGTACCGCCTTGGCCCTCACATGGCCTATTCTGGCATTTATTAGACGGATCTGAAGTACATGGATTTCCTTCATCATCCAAAATTCTGCCCCGGCGGAGTCCCTCATAGAGCTCCTGGGTCTCATTGCACTTTGTCACACGATTGGGGCGCATGGGTGGGACATTCTCATGTGGCCAAGTGCACTTGCGGAGAGACACAGGGAAATGCTTGGGGTAGTATCCCGTGTCAACCAATGTGGAGAGGCCTTCTGTCAGATGCTGGACAGCTTTGCAAGTAAGACGTACCAAGGAAGCTCCTTCTAGAGGCTCAAAGGTCACATGGCAGCTCGTGTGGGGGTCTGCATATACATGGTCACCACTGTCGCATGTCACGCACTTCCACCTGACATCGCTCAAGCCAACAAACCAGGAAAATGTCACAAAGGTGGACCTGGTCATTCTGTTGTAAGCCGACAGCTGGGCCATGCGCAGATGTTAGAAGCCTTGTTGAACAGCTTCGCTCAGACCAAAGACCAGCGGGTCAAAAATCAAGTACATGCCTATTTCTGGGCAGCACTGTGCGAACGAGACACAGATTGTAGTGTGTAAGATCAAGCGCCTCGCAAGTAAATTTGCCTGATGAGCTGGAATGCAGCTCTGACGCCTTACCTGGCTTCGGAGGTGCAGCCAGTGTGGTGAACCAAGATGCAATCCTGTGAATCTGTTGTCGTGCCACTAGGCATTATCTTGGCCTGGTGCATCTCGCCGGTCTCCTCATTGAGGATCGCGTACTCCAGCTCTTCCTTGGCTCCATGACAGCAACTCATGCAGAGTGTCGCAGTCAAGGCGCCAGCTACGAGCAAGTTGACAAGCTGCCGTGGCACGATAGCGCCCATTCTGTTGGGCTGTCGCGCTCGCGGGAGGAGGTTGCCGCTGATCTGCTGGTACCAGCGAGCCCTGAAAGTGAGAGCGCCTGTGTGGACGTTTCACAGCTTTCAGAGGGAGGCAGCGCTTCACTTGGCCGCAAGGAGAGGGGAGGGCGAGTGTCGCGTGCGTGAAACTCTCTCTCTCTCTCTCTCTCGCTCTCTCTCTCTCTCTCCCCCTCATCCTCTCTCTCTCTCTCTCTCTCTCTCTCTCTNCAAAAAGGGAGAGCGAGATAGAGAGAGAGACAGAGAAGAACAGAGACAGAGACAAAGACAGAGAGAGAGAGAGGGAGAGCGAGAGACAAAGAGGGAGAGCGAGATAGAGAGAGAGACAGAGAAGAACAGAGACAGAGACAAAGACAGAGAGAGAGAGAGAGAGAGAGATATTGAGAGGGAGGGAGGGAGGGAGAGAGAGGGGGAGAGAGGGAGGGAGGGGGCGAGAGAGAGAGAGAGAGTAGAAAGGGGGGGGGGGGCCCGCCCCCTCTCTCCCCTCACGGCCCTGCCACTCGCCTGGCAGCGCGGCTGGGCCCCAGGCGACTAAGCCGGCTTGTCAAGCCTAGTGGGCCGACCCGGGCGGCTGCCAGTAGAGCTTGTCGGTTGGTTGGGAGCCCACGGAACGCCCGGCCGGATGTGTGTGCCAGATGCTGCTCAGCAATTGGCTGAGAGTAGCAAACGTTGCCCCCGGCGGGTGAAACGACGAGGGCCAGCAGGCGTGGGCCCCCGTGCCCGCTTGCCCCCCGGCGATTCGCGGGCCGCGTAGCTGCCGGCCAGAGATCCCGCGGGCTCACCGGCCCAAGATCCCGCGGGTTTGCTCAAAGTGATATGTATCATCAGTCTCTGTAAGTAATGTTGTCGAAGCTATTACTGATTGCCAGTTCTAACCTTAAATGCTCGTGCTCTTTCGGTCCTATCAGATATTGCACAACGCTTTAGGCTGCCCTCTCACAGCCCACTTCGGATAGAAGAAAGTGCTCGCCCATTGAGAATAGGGGCTGGAACAACCAGCCCGAAAAAGAATGAACAGAGATAGAGCCCCTTTCTCCCAGCCGTTGCTTTACAACAGAACAACGATATCTCTGTCGGACCTGGTTCCTACCTTATTTTGGGCTGGCCTTCCACAGCCATCTCCTTACCTTGAACGAGTGAGTCGAGAGCCTTCTGAGCTCTCGGGGCTCTCGACTCGCGCACGCTCAGATGCATCAGACAGTTGTCGTTAGAAGAAAGTGCTCGCCCATTGAGAATAGGGGCTGGAACAACCAGCCCGAAAAGGAATGAATAGAGTACGAGAAGGGGGCCAGGGGAAGCGCTAAGAAACAGAAGGAGGCTCCAAGGAGAGGGCGGTGGCTGTGAAAGGCCAGCCCAGAAGTAAGATGAATAAATGGACAAAATGCCGTTAGCACTGTAACGACGACCTGGGGGGCCACCATGAAATCCGCCACTTGGCTGACACCGCCCTGGGGCACGCCGGTCGTGGCTGCGCTCCGGGGAGGGGGTTGTCGGTTCACGAAAGCACCGCCCCTGGGGCACGCCGGTCGTGGGGGGCATGTCGTACGGGGCAAGGTGTCAGGCCCACGCACGCCCGAGCCTGCCAGAGCTGCGCGCCGAGCTGGGAAATCGCCCAATCACGGCCCGCCAGCAGCCACCTGGACGTGCAACTTGCAGTTGCCAGGAGGGAGGAAGCGAGGGAGGGGAAACGAGAAGATCACCTCCTTTTCAAATGAAAGAGAAATTTTCTAGTAAAGGGCGATGGCTTAGAGAGCGGGAAAGGGAGATGGGGGGAGTGGGAGAAGAGAGGGGGTTGGGGAGGGATGGAGTGTGTATGAATTGATGGAGGGCCTCTGTGGCCAAGTACAAGCAACCCTAGTACAGACGGATACAGATCACGTGCTGCTAAGCTGACCCGCTCAGTAACAACGAGAAATAGGAATAGAATCAGGAATATTCAATATTGAGGTAGTTGGAGGTCACGGATCGCGCCGACAGTGCGGCAGGAAATGCCCGCCCCTTGGCCTCAGCGACTCTCACAATCATTTGGAGTGAATATTGAGACAGTTACCCTCATGTTTCTTCTGTAGAAAATGAAAGAACCGACTTTAAGTATACATCATCTGCGTGGAAGTGTAGGAGTGCTCTGTAGAACAAAGGGAACAGGCCCTCCAATTTAAGGCAATGGCAGTGAAAGGCCAGCCAAAAGAATGTACAAGGTCGAAAAGGGCCGGAAGCCGCAAAAAGCACGAAAGATTGGCCATGTCCCCTGCGAGTGGGCGCTCAACAATCTCTGGTCAGCGAGTGACGGTCAGAGTACACGGCTGAAAAACGTCATCTTGTCGGAACGAGTGAGTGGAGCAATGGCAATCGAAGAAATGCACCTTACTGCGATGCAATACTTGCGTCCGTCGGTGCCGGGCCCCTCGCATCTGCAAGTTGCACGTCGAGGCTTGACTTGCTCCACCGCCTGGCGCGGCGTGCAGCGGCCCGCCGCCTCGGGCAGCAGGGCGAGCAGCCCGGCTTCAACGTAGCCGGGTCCCTCGCTCAGGTTTTCCGTATGCGTTTGGCCGTCTCGATGCAGCGGTCCCTCGCCTTCGCGGTTCACTTGCGCGCAGGCCGAGCTTTGGCGGCGGCCTCCGGCTTCCGTTAGGGCGACGTCTTTCCGCCAGCTAGCTTCTCGGACCTGCATCTCCAGTCTAGAGGTTACTGAACGTTCCCTGGCTGATGTCTTAGTCCTAGTCGTTCGCACTCAGGCTTCCTCAGACACTGTCCATTCTTTTGGGCTGGCCTTTGCAGCCACCAGTCAATCTGGCCGCGCTTCTGTGAGGTGGCAGTCGGCGGGCACTAACAGGGCGGGGCCCCGGGCTCTCGGCGCGAAGCCTGACTGGCCCGGGCGTGCGTGAGCTGACACCTTCCTCCCGCGCCGCCCAGGACCCATAACCGACCCACGGCGCAGCGCACCCGGGCCAGGCGCCGACGCCGAGGGCTCGCCGTGGCAGTTGCGGTCGGCCAGGCAGCCGGGCGGCCGGCCAGCCAGGACGTTGCGAGCATGGCCCTTGCCCGATAAGATATCATCGCCGATTTCTTTCTCTGGTGATTGGAGCGCCGTTGTGCCGCCCGCTGCGAGCCGTGCGGCACGCCAGGCATGGCGGTCGGCCGCCGCGGCGCGCGGGCTGGGCAGAAGTGGCTCTCCCAGTGGGGGCAAGGGCTGTGCTAAGCCAGCCCGAAAAGCAGTGACAAGGTTCGAAGGGGCCAGATTACGGAGGGGCCTGAAGCGCTTTTGCTGAACGGGTGTAGGATGGGCAGAAAAAAAGCCTGCTGCTGCTGATCTTCAAACAGCGGCTGTGAAAGCCAGCCAGGTGCATGCACACTTTTTCTTGTGGCCATATAGCAGAAAATGCAAGGGCGTAGCGACGCCTCCCACTCCCACTCCCAAGCCCCCTCGCGCTCTCCCGCCCCTCTCCCTTCTTTCCTTTACCCCACTGGACTGCTGTTTGCCTGGACATTTTATTGGCTTGATTTGGCCACCCTTAATTCATGCGCACCGCATGCCTTTTCTCTCCTTCTGCACTTTTGAGGCTCGTCCCTCCCTCTCTGAGTCTCTCTACCTCTTTTACAATAAAAAACAGCTCTTCCGGTGTGACAGCAGTGTCTGTGAGAGGCCATATAAGAGTCCCGAGGTGCACACCCCTCGGTTCAGACGCGCCTGGCTCTTGCCCCACCCCTGCTCGCCCATCTGGCTACCTGCAGATGGCGACATCCAGTCTGGCTTGCAAAGCTCGGCTACTGCGCTTCCGTTACCTCGTGCTGCTTGCCGCTGTTGGACTTTCCAGCTGCAGCCATGTAGATGCTGCCAAGGAGGAGCTCGAGTACGCCATTCTCAGCGACGAGACTGGGGAGATGTTTCACGCCAAGGAGCTGCCCATTGGCATGACGACCAACAGCGACGACTGCATCCTGGTGCATCACACAGGCTGCACTTCGAGGGCAAGGTGACTAGACGGACTGCTTCCTTGCTACTGCTGTCATGCCTTACGGTGGCAGTCTCTTCTATGCCCTTCCCTCTACTCAGTGCATCCTAGAATAAGTGTCAAATCTGTGCAGATCAGCAGAGTGGGCGTCTCGTATAAGCCTTCAGAAATGTAGTCCCTGGCGTTTATTATTTCTGTCTTGATGCGGCAGATGGCGCTGTGTGACATGTGAAGCAGGGGATCACGTGGCGGCTGATCGTTTCACCAGCTGCCATGTCAAATTTGAGCCTGTGGAGGGAGCATCCTTAGTCCGTCTGACTTGTCAGGCTCTTAACCATATGACAGAGGGAGTGTCCACGCTTGTGGATACTGGCTACTACCCCAAGCTCTTTCCAACAGCGCTACGCAAGTGCACCTGGCCTCATGAGCGCGTCCCTGCACTCCGGCCTCATCGCACAAAGCTCTGTAATGATACCCAGGAGCGTTATGAAGGGCTTCAACGCGAGAGGCGACTGGCAGGTGGCAGCTCCACGTGCTCAAGTAACGGCTGCCAAGCCAAGCCGTGCAGTGGCGCTCCTGGCGGTACCGCAGGCAGTGTTGCTGCACCCCAGGAGGCTGCACCCCTTCGTGTATAGCACTCCTCCACCCATCTGTGTCATTAGCAGATTCCGAATGGTCATACACGAACTTGAAGTCTTGTGTTGTGGTTCCAAAGCATGAGCCCACCCATGGGAACGTCCTGCACACCATACAAGTACTCAATCGTCCACACAGAAGTACTTATTCACGTCTAAACTGAAATACAATTCTAGCACCAATTTAGTTGTCAATTCTTGCACATTTACTTCGTGGCCTGTGATGTGAGTATGGGATAAAGACTAGCTCCTGCTTGTTGTTGCCACTTTCTTGCAGGCGGGTGCGCATGCCAAGACGTAGGGACCAATGGAAACACCGACTGCCAGTGCGTAAGTACAGCTTCCAGTAATGGCAAGAAGGCTGCAGACCCAGGTGAGTTTTTCTCAAAGCAAGACAGTCTGAATTCAGGAACTCCACGGTTATAGCTCCTGTGTATGGCTAGACGCGGTCACACTTGCAAGGCCTCATCATGCTAGCTGCACAGGAACTGACAGTCGTGCAGGTGTCAGCTCCAGCAACCCGCCAATTTCGTATGCATCCTGTACATCTGCTGTGCTCTGCCATTGAGCAACTACTGTGATCCTTGGTAGCAGAACCTCATGACTTCGCATTGTTTTGGCAGCTTGTCCAGTCTGTGCGAATCATGGATGTGACTGTAGTGCAGTGATGGGCGGCTACCTCTGCAGATGCCCAATAGACGGATGTAGTGGGTGCTCTGGCGGAGAGGGCGGAGCAAATACTGGGACTTCTGTGGGATGTAGCGGCGTTAGTTGTGGTCTCTGTATGTGAAGTGGTCGACTTGCGACTGTGTGGGATTGCAGAGCTTGATATCGTTGCGACGAGAACGTACACTAATATGAAGTTTCAACTTGCCCTGCCTTAGTGGTCGACAGGCACTTGTAGGTTGCAGAGCTTGATGACTCAAACGGACGTGCTAGAACATTGACAATCATGAAGAGAGAATGCGGCTGCTTATACTCAGGGTCGGCTTGTGATGCACCAGGATGCAGTCGTCGCTGTTAATTGTCATGCCTATTGGCAGCCCCTTGGCGTGGAACATTTCCCCGGTCGCTGAGACTGGCGTACTCGAGCTCCTCCTTGGCAGCGTCGACATCGCTGCAGCAGACAGGTGCACTCGCGGCAAGCAGCACGAGGTAACGGGAGCTCAGCCTCCGAGCCCTGCAAGCTAGACTGGATTGCGCCATCTTCATGTAGCAGTCGGCAAGCAGGTGGACGAAAGAGCCAGGCGCGTCTGAGCCGAAGGCCGAGCACCGCGGGACTCCCTGAGAAGCGGAGGAGATAGGGGGAAGGAGGAGTCCACGGATGCGCAGATGAAGGGGAGGAGAGAAAATATGCTTTCCCAGGCAACAGCAAGGGGGTTTTGGTGAGGCGGGATATTGCGGCTGCTGATTCTCAATGAAATGAGGCACAGGGAGGCGTCGCAAGGCCCGCGCATCACTCTGCTATATGGTCATGAACACCCTCTGCATGCACCTGCTGGCTTTTCCAGCCGCTCTTTCCAAAGGAAGCAGCCCATATTTGTTCACTTTTTTTTGGCTGGATTTCTCTAGCCCCTAGCCTCAATGGGCGCAGCCCTCGTACTATTCTGCCGGCGCGCAGCGGCAACCGCCGCCGTGGCTGGCGCGCACGTGTGGCCGTCACAGGCACGTGGGCGCGGCACTTCGCTTCAATTCGCGAGTGCCACGCTTGTGCCTTCCTTGACGGCCGGACGGCCGGTCTGCCGGCTGCCGGGCTGGCCGGCTGCCGACCGCCACGGCGGATGGCTTCGCGGGGCCCAGTCTCTCTGATCTGCGGCTGCTTAGCAGGGTTACTGAGTGTTCCTTAGCTGCTTAATTCCACATGTGCTAGCTTTTGCCCTTCCCCTGGCCCCTTCGCACATTGTTCAGAAAAGATGATTCTCTTTTGGGCTGGCCTTTCCCAGCCCCTATTCTCTATTCTCCTACGCAGATGATACACACATCATTGGACCTCCAGCTGATGTCATGGCGGCTTACCCCATGCTCGTTCGCGAGTTGGACCTGATGAGCCTGCGGGTCTGCCCGTCCAAGAACGTGGCATGGTCCCCACGCGGTCTCCCCGCCAACCTGCAGCTCCCCCACGGCTGTCAGACCCCTGCCAATGGGCTGGCCGTCCTCAAGGTCCCTTCGGTACACCAGCTCAAGTGGCGGTGGACTTGCGGGAACGCCTTCATAAACACCTCGCCCCCCTCCCTTTCCTTCCCCTTCTTGGGAACACACAGCTGGCGTTGGCCACCCTCACCCGCCGCATCGGGCAACGGGCTTGCTATCTGCAACGAACAGTCGCCCATTGGGCATGGTGATGGAGCTCTACAAGGAATATGATGACTCCCTTCTGCAGTCCCTGGCAACTTTACTACATTCTTCATCTTTCCCCTCAGCTTCAGCTTCCCTCCAGGCCTCCCTCCCCACTCGCATGGGCGGCCTTGGCTGCCGGTCGTTGGAGCAAACGGCGCAAGCAGCCTTCCTGGGCTGCTGGCACCAGATCGCCTCTTTGCTCCCAATGCGCTTCCCTTGCCTCCATGACCTGTACGCAATATGGAGGAAGGCTCCCTCCCCTTCCAAGCGGATCTGAGGAGCATCCGCGACTCAGCCATCGGCTCTTTCCCCTCTCTCCAACCCCTCCTCACTCCAATCTCCGCCCTCGCCCAAGTTTCTGATAGAGGGGCACAATCCAGACTGGTTAGAGTGGAAGACGAGCGCCGCAGAAGGTTGAGGAGGCTGCCAGAGATTCAGAACAATCCAAGGAGCCTGGCAAGACTTACTTCTCTAGCCACACCTGGTTCCACCGACTGGATCACCTCACACGCCGTCTCCAACGCCTTCAGCATCAGCTCCGAGGCCTTTCGGACGTCGCTTCAACTCTTCCTTGGCCTCCACCCTAACTGCCTGATTGGGGTGCGCCAGTGTGAGCGCGGCTTCCGTGCCGAGGGTGCTGAGCTCGCCGCTCACATGCTGAGATGCACCACTGGACCAGAAGTGGTGGGCATCCACAACCTCCTCCGCGATGCCCTGGCGGGCTTGATGCGCGACGCCGGCTACCGTGCGGTCGTGGAAGTCAACGATATCATGCCTATCACCACGGACGCCCAGGGACGTCATCATCGCCGCACACTTGACATTGTGTGCGTGACGATTGCAGTACTTGTGTAACGTGCAGGACGTTTCCATGGCTGGCCTCATGCTTTGAGATCAACACAAAACCTCAGAATCAAGTATGACTACTTCGAATCTGGTAATGACACAAATGGGTGGATGAGTATCTTACACGAAGGGGTGCAGTCTCCTTCACAGCCACAACCGACTGCGGTACCGCCAGGAGTGCCGCTGCAGGGCTTGGCTTGGCAGCCATTATTTGAGCACGTGTCGTCACCTGCCAGTCGCCTCTAGCGTTGAAGCCCTTCATAACGCTCCTGGATATCATTACAGAGCTTTGTGCGATGAGGCCGGAGTGCAGGGACGCGCTCATGAGGCCAGGTGCACTTGCGTAGCGCTGTTGGAAAGAGCTTGGGGTAGTAGCCAGTCTCCACAAGCGTGGACACTCCCTCTGTCATGTGGTTAAGAGCCTGACAAGTCAGACGGACTAAGGATGCTTCTTCCACAGGCTCGAACTTGACATGGCAGCTGGTGAAACGATCAGCCGCCACGTGATCCCCTGCCTCACATGTCACACAGCGCCATCTGCCGCAAAGACAGAAATAATAAACGCCAGGGACTACATTTCTGAAGACTTATACCCACTCTGCTGATCTGCACAGATTTGCCACTTATTCTAGGATGCACTGAGCAGAGGGAAGGGCATAGAAGAGACTGCCACCGCAAGGCATGACAGCAGTAGCAAGGAAGCAGTCCGTCTAGTCACCTTGCCCTCGAAGTGCAGCCTGTGTGATGCACCAGAATGCAGTCGTCGCTGTTGGTCTTCATGCCAATTGGCAGCTCCTTGGCATGGAACATCTCCCCAGTCTCGCCGCTGAGAATGGCGTACTCGAGCTCCTCCTTGGCAGCGTCTACATGGCTGCAGCATGAAAGTCCAACAGCGGCAAGCAGCACGAGGTAGCGGAAGCGCAGTAGCCGAGCTTCGCAAGCCAGACTGGATGTCGCCATCTGCAGGTAGCCAGATGGGCGAGCAGAGGTGAGGCAAGAGCCAGGCGCGTCTGAACTGAGGGCTGTGCACCTCGGGACTCTTATATGGCCTCTTACAGACACTGCTGTCAAACCTCAAGAGCTAATTTTTTTTGTAAAAGAGGTAGATTGACTCAGAGGGGGAGGGACGAGCTTCAAAAGTGCAGAAGGAGAGAAAAAGGCATGCGGTGCGCATGGCTTAAGGGTGGCCAAATCAAGCCAATAAAATGTCCAGGCAAACAGCAGTCTAGTGGGGTAAAGGAAATAGGGGAGAGGGGCGGCAGAGAGCGAGGGGACTTGGGAGTGGGAGTGGAAGGCGTCGCTACGCCCGCGCATTTTCTGCTATATGGCCACAAAAAAAGGTGTGCATGAACCTGGCTGGCTTTCACAGCCGCTATTTTAACATCAGCAGCAGGCTTCTTTTGTGCCCATCCTACACCCGTTCAGCAAAAGCGCTTCAGGCCCCTCGTAATCTGGCCCCTTCGAACTTTGTCACTGCTTTTCGGGCTGGCAAGGAAGAGCTGGAGTACGCCATCCTCAATGAGGAGACCGGCGAGATGCACCAGGCCAAGATAATGCCTAGTGGCACGACAACAGATTCACAGGATTGCATCTTGGTTCACCACACTGGCTGCACCTCCGAAGCCAGGTAAGGCGTCAGAGCTGCATTCCAGCTCATTAGGCAAACGTACTTGCGAGGCGCTTGATCTTACACACCACAATCTGTAGCTCGTTCGCACAGTGCTGCCCAGAAATAGGCATGTACTTGATTTTTGACCGGCTGGTCTTTGGTCTGAGCGAAGCTGGTCAACAAGGCATCTACATCTGCGCATGCCCCAGCTGTCGGCTTACAACAATATGACCAGGTCCAGCTTTGTGACGTTTTCCTCGTTTGCTGGCTTGAGTGATGTCAGGTGGAAGTGCGTGACATGCGACAGTGGTGACCATATACATGCAGAACCCCACACGAGCTGCCATGTGACCTTTGAGCCTCTAGAAGGAGCTTCCTCGGTACGTCTTACTTGCAAAGCTGTCCAGCATCTGACAGAAGGCCTCTCCACATTGGTTGACACGGGATGCTACCCCAAGCGCTTCCCTGTGTCTCTCCGCAAGTGCACTTGGCCACATGAGAATGTCCACCCATGCGCCCCGATCGTGTGACAAAGTGCAATGAGACCCAGGAGCTCTATGAGGGGCTCCGCCGGACCAGAATTTTGGATGATGTAGGAAATCCATGTTCTTCAGATCCGTCTAATAAATGCCGGAATAAGCCATGTGAGGGCCAAGGCGGTACAGCAGGCACTGGCTGTGGTTGCCTGGGTGCATGCTGCAGTACAGGTGAAGGCTGCAAGCTATCCTTCTTAGATTTGCGATGAAAGTGTTTATATACTTGACTTGCAGCTCGGTGTACATCTGCGTAGATGTTGACAGGACGTCAACTTGCTCTGAAGCTTGATGGAGGCGTGCAGGATGTGGTGACTTCCAGCACCCGGTTGATGCTATGATTTATCTCATATAAGACTACCCACTCATACCTCTCTGCAACATTGTTGTGAACAGGCAAAAATATGAATGTCGGCTGCGATTGTCGAATGGCAGATCCCAATAGTGATTGTAATTGCCACATTAGGAGGTTACCAGGCGTAAATCCACCTTTGCAAGGACGTGACTCCTAATTCGCAGGGAGACTGCATGGGCAGATGCGCAAATGGACGAGACTGCCAATTCCGGGATTGTACGGCCACGAAATCCCCAAGTGGTACAGTAACTTGTAGTTGCGGAGAATAGATCAAGAGTTGGCTAATCAGATACACAACCTAGCGGACTGTCTGTCATGGCGTGGCTTTGTTGACTACATTGCTGAATGCAGTCGCTGGACCAACTTCCAGCCCCTCAAGCCTGATGCTTTTGAAGGCTGAGTGGAATCCTTCTGCCTGTGCAACATGCCCTGCTTTCAGCCCTGACTACCACTGGAGTGCCAAGTCGGCTGTACGATATAGAAGTATGTATATGCCCACTTGACATGTTTTTGCAATGTACTTGCAAGGAGAATTGAAGTACCACAATGTCAACATGTAGGCAGATTCTAAAACACCGCACTGCACAATGAAAAATTGACTTACAAAGCCGGATGGATTCTGGATATCTTAAGCCTCATGTTTCCTTACCCTGCGTGCTTGTAACGACATTGTCCTTTGAATGCCGATTCACGCAGAGGTACTTGCTGCAGATGTGGTCTCCACTGGCATCAGAGTACCCTGTCCTTGCTGTGGTACTACATGACCTGCATGCCGCCCTGGCCTTATCTGGTTAGTGACATTTGTGATTGACGTGTGTGACGACCTCATGCTGGTACATTAGTGACAGCTAGCGTTTGGAGAGAACGTCCTTGTTCGGTTTGGTCACTGGGCATTTAGAAGCAAACCTCCAACACAGTGAAGCACCACGTAAATAACGCAGCGGAGTAAGTTGCCCTGAGGTGCCGCCGCCAGGCGGCGTCTCGCCTCTCTCAAGAGCCACAAATGTTGGCCAAGGGGAGTAGCCACAGACTACTCACAGAAGAGCCGGTAGAGATCCGCAACGACGTGCTGCCGAGGCAGCAGGCAGCAGCATGGCTGTGCCTCTCTCTCTTGTGGGCCTCACTGATCCGGTATTCATGCATGCTGACCGCGCCGGCCCAAGTGTCTGGTCATCACAGAATCTGCACCTAGTATGGTGCTCTTTGATGCACACACTTGGTCATTGGCGCTTCCGCGATGAGATACTGTTGCACATGCATAGCTAAACAAGGCTGCAAGTGCGAGCACAGGATGGTAAACATGATTCACACAGTCGCAGTCAAAATAGATTAGGCTGCAGGGGGGGCCTTTCCATGTCCCTGTGCACTTTGATGGTATCTCATAAAGGCAAGGGTTATCTGTTCTTGGGCCCATGTCTGTGCACTCGCGATTGCAACTCCAGCACAGCATGCTGGTAGTAGCCCTCCTTCAAGTATCCTCCCATCTCTTGAGCTCGATATCGGGCTATGGCAATCACATCTTCCACTAGATGATAGACTTTGAATGTGACATATTTTCAGGTATAGTGCAAGACCTTTCGGTCACAAAGTAGTCGATGGTATGTTACCATGCCTAATAAGGACGGGCTGCACGTTAGTCTTCAGATCAACCAGCTCAGATTGTGCATAAGAGATGTCACCATTTGTCATGCCAAACACGAATATGCACTTCTTGGTACCAACTGGGCTTCTTTCCATGGTTGATACCATTGCACCTACAGATTATGCCATAATCTATCTCCGCCTCGTTCTGCCAGTGATTCTATCCAGCACTCCTCGTTGTTTTCCCATGGAAATAATTCGCCCTTGACACTGTCTATAATTGCACAGCTTGCTTTAGCTGCAACGACAACACGAATGCTCATCAAAGAGAGGAGCGTCGGAAACAACATCATCACCTCTGTTATCTGCAATAGCACAAGCATCACATATCTGTCAATTTACCAGTCATGGTGTAACGAATGCTGTGGATCGCCAAGCCCGGGCTGCCGGCAGCGCAAGGAGAAGCGGGAGGCATTGGGATGGGGCCGCAACGGTAAAACTGAGCAACGGTTACTGCAGGGGCAAGGGTCCAGGGGTCCGAGGTTGGGTGAAGAACTCACCCCCTCTCCCATCTCGGGTGCCCCCTTTATAGCCCGACGGACGGCGATCCCGACCATACGGGCCCGGATGGGACATTTGGCACCCAGTCTCTCGTTGACGACCCGTCCACGTCCTGTCGACGGCTTTCAACGGGCTACCACCGACAACCTACCCATCCATCGGCAACCACCGCCATACTGACGGTCCCCCGTCACTACAGCTGACGGTCACTACCCCAGGCTATCGTCAGCCGTCTATCGTTCCCGTCAGCACTAACGGCTAACGACGCCGTCAAGGCAGTCTACAGCTCTGCCACCTCCCGTCGCCGTTCCAGCGCCAGCACCATGCTGTCTCGCGTGTCACGACTCCGGGTTGCGCCGCTCTCAGCTCTATATCAAAGCCACGCTGCCCAGCCTGGTGAAATTGTCCGTCTCCAGGCATCTGTCAAGCCTTTCCTGCGGCACTGACAGTCAATTTATTGATCAGCCGGATGAGGTGTCTAATCTCCAGGCATCTGTCAATACGTTACAGCTGCATTGACATTCCAGCCATGTAAAATCGTTACACATGGAGCGTCTGCTTGGGTACGTTTGATACGATGCTAAGGTGGCCCCTGAATTGCAAGTAGAGGGTACCTTACTGTTGTCCAAGCCACACAATTTACAAAGTTTATCACACTAGATAGGTCTATAGAGAAGGATATGATGCCCCCATTTATAAGCTATGCTTATTATCAGGGTAGTATGAGTGAGTGAAAAAGCCTTGTCTCCGTCCGTCTGATTGAGGTGTTCTGATTGTCTCCCTATTATTTATGGACATCACTTTTACAATCTTTGCTCCTTGTGAGCCTGTAATAGCAGCAATCAATCTGGAGACCGCAACAATGAAGCCTCCAAAAGGGGCAGTCCAGCCATGTTGGTGTGTATAGATAATGATGCTGCTCCAGCGCATAACTATATTTCTACATGGATAATACGTGCTGTAAGTGCAGGGCCATAAGACCATAAAGAGCAGGCTTCTACACACTATTGCAGCAAGTTCCCACTACTGCATTATCTACTATAAGAAAGGAGCCCTCTTGACCTATCCAAGTGCAAGTGTACATCTGATTATTGTTGGGGTAGCTATTTCCTGGTGTAACACTGCTCAGGTCAGTTGTTGTAGTACAACCACCGCTGGCCATGAAGAACGCACTGGTGCTGTCTGTTTAGCAACTATCGGTCAGTGCTAGAGCATCACTCGGGCTTAGGATATCCCCGCCTGCAAGCGAGCCAGTCGATGCCGTACACTGCTCAGGTCAGTTATTGTAGTACAACCACCGCTGGCCATGAAGAACGCACTGGCGCTGTCTTTTTAGCAACTACCAGTCAGTGCTAGAGCATCACTCGGGCTTGGGGTGATACCCCCGCCTGCAAGCGAGCCAGTCGATGCCGTACACTGCTCAGGTCAGTTGTTGTAGTACAACCACCGCTGGCCATGAAGAACGCACTGGGGCTGTCTGTACAGCAACTACCGGTCAATACTAGAGCATCACTCGGGCCTAGGGTGATATCCCCGCCTGCAAGCGAGCCAGTTGGTGCCGTAAAAGCATTGCAGGCAGTGGTCGTAGTAGCGAAAGGACACCTTATTGTTTTCATTGCTATTCAAGATCCTGTTAAACAACAGTACATCGTTCTGACTCTGTATGCAAGCACTAGCAACGGCACGAGCATTGCTACTGGCGTCATCTTTGCCATGCTATTGAGATATCATCTTCAGCAATGTGCGGTCAAGTTTGAGCCATTTTACAAGCGGCTAATGGGTTCAACAGACACCAGTACTTGCGGAAAGCACGTTGTTGCAACCGCACATAAACCCTGGCGGAGGGTTACCAGCATCTGCAGCAGTGCATCTTGAGCAATCCTGCTTCACTCCTTGAGTTTCCCAGCAACAAGCAAGTGCGGTAGTACCTTTGCACGTTTCCGCCTTAATGTAATGGCAGTTCTCCTTGCAACAACGCGATGAAGAGCTCGTAGCCTTAATGCCATTGCTGGAAGCTGTTGATACGCACTGGCAGTCGGTGTTGCCATTGGTCCCTACGTCTTGGCATGCGCACCCGCCTGCAAGAAAGCGGCAACAACAAGCAGGAGCTAGTCTTCATCCCATACTCACATCGCAGGCCATGAAGTAAATATGCAAGAATTGACAACGAAACTGGTGCTAAAATTGTATTTCACTTCAGACGTGAATAAGTACTTCTGTGTGGACGAATGCAGTAATTGTGTGGTGTGCAGGACGTTCCCGTGGCTGGCCTCATGCTTTGAAACCACAACACAACACTTCAAATTCATGTATGACGATTTGGAATCTGGTAGTGACATGAATGGGTGGAGGAGTGCTATACATGAAGGGGTGCAGCCTCCTTGGCAGCCACAACTGCCTGCGGTACCGCCAGGAGCGCCACTGCACGGCTTGGCTTGGCAGCCATTACTTGAGCACGTGGAGCCGCCACCTGCCAGTCGTCTCTCGCGTTGAAGCCCTTCATAACGCTCCTGGGTATCATTACAGAGCTTTGTGCGATGAGGCCGGAGTGGAGGGACACGCTCATGAGGCCAGGTGCACTTGCGTAGCGCTGTTGGAAAAAGCTTGGGGTAGTAGCCAGTATCCACAAGCGCGGAGACTCCCTCTGTCATGTGGTTAAGAGCCTGACAAGTCAAACGGACTAAGGATGCTCCTTCCACGGGCTCGAATTTGACATGGCAGCTGGTGAAGCGATCAGCGGCCACGTGATCTCCTGCCTCACATGTCACACAGCGCCATCTGCCGCAACAAGAAAGAAGCAGTCAATTCCAGGGACCACATCTCTGAAGGCTTACACAAGACGCTCACCTCTGCTGATCTGCACGGATTTGCTTGTGTTCTGGGATGCACAGAGTAGAGAGGAACGACATAGAAAAGACGGCCACCTCAGTGCATGAACCCTAACCCTGAACCCTATACCCAAGGGGGCAGTTTGTCGACTCACCTTGCCCTCGAAGTGCAGCCAGTGTGATGCACCAGAATGCAGTCGTCACTGTTGGTCGTCATGCCAACTGGCAGCTCCTTGCGGTGGAACATCTCCCCGGTCTCGTCGCTGAGAATGGCGTACTCGAGCTCCTCCTTGACAGCGTTGACATGGCTGCAGCAAAAAGGTGCAAAAACGGCAAGCAGCACGAGGTAACGGAAGCACAGCCGCCGAGCTTCGCAAGCCAGACTGGATGGCGCCATGTGCAGGTAGCAGCGGGCAGTCGGGTGTGGAGGTAAGAGCCAGGCGCGCCCGAGCGGAGGGGCCGAGCACCGCGGGACTCTTTCCGAAGCGGAGAAGAGAGGGGGATATATATGTTTATATATATATATATATATATATATATATCTCTCTCTCTCTCTCTCTCTCTCTCTCTCTCTCTCTC
>WELB01000338.1:51066-62084 GCA_009602725.1 Spirogloea muscicola | reverse complement strand
CCCCGCTCTGTGGCACCTCCGGCCCTCCTAGTATAGGGCGTCTTTTCATGTAGCCACATTCTTTGCGCTGCATTCTTTGCACTTTCTGCATTTTCTGCCTGAACAATGTAATGGCTTGAATTGGCCTCGCTTTAATTTCATGCGCACCGCGCGCCTCCCCCCCCCGCCATCCCTCCTCCTGCTACTGCTGCCAGGCCAGGTCGTCAATGCCCTCATCGGCACTTTCGGCTCTCCTTCCCCCCCCTGCCATCCCTCCTGCTACTACTGCTGCCCCACTCCTCTAGCAGCTCCAGCAGGACAGGTCGACAACGCCGCGCTTGGCACTTCCGGCCCTCTTTCCCCCCACCCTCCCTTCCTCCTGCCCCTGCTGCTGCCCCACTCCTCTATCAGTCAATTTGGCCGCTCTAACTTCTAGCAGCTCCAGGAGCTGCTAGATGTTAGCTGCTACGTCATTAGATGTGCTTGCCATTGTACTTGGCCATATTGGCCTTCGATTGTTTCAAATACACGATATCTCTTCATTTGCTGTAGTCTCTTGCATAGCTGTGTGATCTGGGCGCCTTCCAGTCTTTTGGACCTTGTTCATCTTTCTGGGCTGCTTTTTTACAAACCCCGCTTAATTTTGAAAGAGCTTTACTTCGAAACACCCCGAGTCTGGTCTCAGCCCGCTACTTGCGGTGCTTCGTGTGCCAATGTCCCCAGCGGTCTTAAAAGGGTCGCACCAAGGCTCGCCTTCGAAAAGGCGTGCCCGACGAGGGGGATACCTAGGACGAGAGAATGTTTGTGTATATGAGACAAACGAAGGCCAAACGACCAAGTAAAATGAGAAGCACATCTAGTGACGTACATCACCCACAGAAGATTGACCCGCTCAGTAACCACCAAGAGGGCAGATTCGTGAACACCCGGGCAACCGGCCTTCACTGCTGAAAGCTGCGCGCGCCTCCGCGTCACACTGCCTGCAGGCGCGTCACACCTCGCGTCACCTCGCGTGTCACCGGCGCGTCACACGCCCGTGACTCGCGTGGCACACTGGCGTCCTTCGGGTGCGGGCGCATACCGAAACCTGGCCGCGACACCGATACTTTATGTTAGCGGTAACTCGAGATTAAGCGCCCGTAACGTGGGGACGCTACAAGTCGCCAATGTCGCAGGTCACGCGTTTCCATCTGACATTGAGCGGAGCCCAGCAGCCGGAATCGTCAATGTGCCCCTAGTGGGCTGCGCAGGCCAGCAAGTTGTCGCTCAAGCACCTCTTTGGGCTTCGTTTGCCATCTTTCATGCAGGTAACTGCTGGTCATTTGAGCGACTTGCGACAAGGCTGAAGTCCGCACTTCTAGGATTTCCTCATCATTGTCTGAAAAGTACAACTCTTGAATCATGGAATCTGGACCTTGAATGCGTGCTTGATGTGAAGCCTCATATGCTTACCTGGCCTTGAAGGTGCAGCTAGCATGGTGGACCAAGATGCACCATAGTGAGTCTGTTCATGCCACTCGGAACAACCCTACCCTGGTGCGTCTCTCCTGTCTCGTCATTGATAACAACAAAGTCCAGCTCCTCCTTGGCACCTTCGCTGCCAGGTACGCAGAATGTGAAGGCGGAAGTACGGTCGGAACAAGACCGCAAGCCGGCTTTGCAGCAGTCCCAAGGTGTCAGCCCTGGAAGAGAAGAGCTCGCCTGTAGAGAAGAGGGGCTGGCAAAGCCAACCCAGAAAGAATGGACAATGTCCAAAGCCACAGAAAGAAGTGCCGAAAAAGGACTACGCTACAAAGCACGAGACGGTGCAGAGGGAGATTCAGATGGATGCTTAGAATCCACGTGTGAGCAACAGCAAATCAAAGTGACTCGAAGCAGGAAAAGCGGCACTCTGCCGAGACCCAAAAGCAGCAGCCATAGCACGGCCAGCGCGCGCGTGGACCGCATGAGCCAAAGAGCGTTGTAGCGAGACCGCCAGCCTTATCCGGAAGACCTGCGCAGGGGAGCCGGCCGCACTGAAGCCTGGCGAAGCTTGCCGCCGCTCGATGGCCTCCCGGGCAAGCCGCTGGAGGAGATCCAGCCACTGCCAAAGGCCCTGTGTAAGTTAATGGCCAGTGCCGCGAAGGCATCGCTTGGAGGGTGGTCAGAGTACTTGCGCTCCCTACTCCGAGCCGCCAAAGCGACCGCGTGGCCCAACGAGCGTCGCCGACTTCGCGGATACTTAGAAAGTGAGAAGGCGCGCGGTGCGCATGAAACTGAAAGGGAGGCCAATCCTAGCCTTGCAAATGTCTCGTTAACTGGGTCATGAGCTGGCTAAGAAATGAAGAGCGAATGCGTGAATGCGTGAATGAAGAGCGAATGCTAGCGAGCGCTGCAAACTAAGTGAGAGCCGCATTCTATGATATGCAACTAAGGCCTGCGGAATGCTGGAGTGCCCCGAGCTGCCCCCCGACTTCGACGACGCGCATCATCCAGCCGGGCCAGATGGAGAAAGCGCGGCCAGATTGACTGGTGGCTGGGAAAGGGCAGCCCAAAGGAATGGACAAGGTCTGAAGGAGCCGGAGTGCGAAGGACTAGGACTAAGACATCAGCCAGGGAACGCTCAGTGACCTCTAGTCAGGAGATGCAAGTCTGAGTAGCTAGCCGGCGAAAAGACATCGCCCTGACGGAAGCCGGAGGTCGCCGCCAAAGCTCGGCCTGCGCGCAAGTGAACCGCGAAGGCAAAGGACCGCTGCATCGAGATGGCCAAACGCATCCGAAAGACTTGGGCGAGGAACCCGGCGACGTTGAAGCCGGGCTGCTCGCCCTGCTGCCCGAGGCGACGGGCCGCTGCACGCCGCGCAAGGAGGTGAATCAAGTCAAGCCATTTCGAGCCAAATGCTCCGTGCACGTCGACTGCCAGTGGAACAAACTCATCTCCCAGGGTGGTCCGAGTATTCCCGTTCCCTTTCGCCCGCCGCTTGGCCGACTAAGGGGGACACTTAAATCCCCAAAGATACTGAGTAAGAGGGCAGGTTCGTGAAAATACGGCCAAGCGGCCTTCACTTCTGGAAGCTGCGCGCGCCTCCGCGTCACACTGCCTGCAGGCGCGTCACACGACGCGTGACCTCGCGCGACACCGCGCGTCACACGCGCGTGACTCGCGCGGCACACTGGCGTCCCTGGGGCGCGGGAGTACCGATACTTGGCCGCAACACCGATACTATATGTTAGCGGTAACTCGAGATAAGCGCCCGTATCGTGGGACACTACAAGTCGCCAATGTCGCAGGTCACGCACTTCCATCTGACATTGAGCGGAGCCAGCAACCGGAATCCTCAATGTGCCCCCAACGGGCAAGCCATCAAGCTGCCGCTCAAGCACCTGTTTGAGCGTCGTTAGCCATCCTCCATGCAGGTAAATGCTGGTCAAATGAGCGACTTACAATAAGGCTGAAGCCCGCACTTCTGAGATTCCTCATCATAGTCTGAGAAGTACCCTTAATCACGAAGTCTGGACCTTGAGATGCGTGCTTGATGTGAAGTCTCAATTGCTTACCTGGCCTTGGAGGAGCAGCTAGCTTGGTGGACCAAGATGCACTATGGTGAGTCTGTCGTCATGCCACTCGGAACAATCGTAACCTGGTGCATCACTCCTGTCTCGTCATCGATAAAAGCAGTCCAGCTCCTCCTTGGCACCTTCGCTGCCGGATATGCAGAATGCAAAGGCGGCAGTAGCTAGAAACAAGACCGCCAGCTTTGCTCAGCAGTACCCATGGTGTCAGCCCTGGTAGCAAGAGGCGAGTGAGACGGTCGGGTTAACCTACTACTGCCAGCAAGCACACCGCAGCGAATGGGCAATGGCTTGGCCTGGTGAGGCAGAAGCTTCAAGGCTCGCAGAGCGCGCTCCTCCCTCCTGAAATGGCCATCCTTTTATTTAAGCGCACCGCGCGACTTCCTCCTCCTCCAACCGCTCCCACCCACCCCATCCGCGCTGTCGTGCCAAACTGTCGACTGCCATACTACATCGGTATGGCAGTTGTAGAGGATCCGAATGCGTCAGAGGTAAGGTAGATCAAACCAGAACAAATTGGAGACAGAAAAGAGCGTAACTGAGATACAGCTGCGTAAAAGGATGACGTGAACTACAGATGACTTGGTACATAGTCAAAAGTTGTATGAAGTTAACTTGTCAGTCCTACTTGAAATGATTAGGGACAAGCCACGCGGAAGACCAGAACGAAGTCAAGAAGTACCGAATACAACGGTTGCTGCGGAAGTAATCGCAGCAGCCTCACAGCAGCTCGAGATGCTGTTCGAGTACTGCTCTGTGGTCATACACATGGTCACGATATTTGTGGCTATCCCGGCTTGAGCCGTTCTCATGCAACCTTATGCGGAGCTTCTCGAAGTAGGCATTACTAGCGTTCGTCCGGATTGCCGTTCTGTGTGTGACTTGTCTCCCAACCATCTCAAGTGAATGAAGCTGTTCATGCATCCCACCTTCTGGATTGCTAAATACGTCATCTGTTGTTTACTTCTGCTTGATTATTTTCTTGCGATGTCAGTGTAGCCATTTTACTTCTCGCAGAGCTACTTTTAACCTCATTTCCTTGAGTGCCACCACGTAGAGGGTGACTCGTCGCCTACTGATCTGACTTGTTGTCGTTATCTGGCCGTCGACGCCCTGTGGCACGACAGCACCTCCGATGCATTTGATTGCGCGTGCATCTGTAAACATTGCAGCAATGCTGATGTAGCTTGCTGCTCTATATGCCAGACAGCCTCATGTCGGGCAGCCGTTAGGACGACATGTGCTATCAGCTGCTAGCCGTAGATTCACGGCCCAGTGTCTCTGGCAGCCAAGCAAGTCCTTAAATAACAGCTACCTTTGATGTAGCTTGCTGCCCCATATGCCAGACAATAGCCGCATTGGCATCGTGGATTCCCGTCCCAGCCGATCAATCCCTTTAACTAATGTACCCCATTCTGAATTGAAACTTCTATTAGGAGGTTTTCGATCATTGAATGATATCCTCTCTGTAATAGTGTTACATATTCAATGCACTCTTGTCGAGCTCCATATCGAGTGACATCAATTCTCTGCAATCATGGGAGTAAAGTGTAGAGTCTGAAAAGTAGCCACTTACTTCAAGATCTGGCGTACATGCCGATGCACTTAAAAGTAGACAACCAAGCGTCATTTCCCTTTGTGACAGAAGAACCAATAGTATTCGTGCTGTCATGCCCGGGCGCAGAGCGTCGTTGTAGCGTCGGCTAGAGGGTGGTTGGGCGGAACCGACCAGGGCTAACCCTAGTTAGATATCTCAGGTAGGAAAGTGGAATAGGGAGCCTCAGCGGGAGTAACCCATGGGGTGACTCGCTGGGTAGGGCGCAACCCGTATGGGCGGGCTGGAGAGCCCCGGGGCGCTGAGTATGAAGTCCCTGTACCTACTGCCTTGACCCCCCCTCGCGGGGTGGGCTCTTAACCTGCTGCTTAGCAGAGGTTACTGAGTGATTCTCCTGTAGCTCTTTGGATTTTGTCCATTCCCCTGGCCCCCTTCTCGTACTCTGTTCATTCTTTTCTGGGCTGGCTTTTCCAGCCCCTATTCTCAATGGGCGAGCACTTTCCCTTCTTAAGAGATCGGACGGCGGAGAGAGGCCATCTCTCCGCAAATCCCTCAGTGGAGAAAGAAGCTTGCGCGCAGCCGCAGCCGCCGGCAAGGGTTGGCAGGGTTTGGCGCAGCACAGGTTGAAGCTCCGGGCCAGGTTGGTCAGGGGGCCCGAAGCGGCGACAGATCCCCCGGCGGGGGTGACGACGCAAGCGAGAGAGAGAGGCGAGGTGCGAGTATTTTGGTGTGGTGACTCTTCTGCCACATTCTTTGCAGGTCTGCTCATCTGGTAGTGAGGCCATGCAGGGCAGGCTGCTGCTGCCAAGCAGAGTCTAGGCGTAGGCGGGGCTTCAGGTGTGGCACTTCGACGTACTGTGAGCGCTATACGGGCAGGCACGACAAGCTGCTGCCTAACGGTTGCATCACAGGGCAAGTCTTCCGCTGTGCCGGAGTGCTTCCTCGTGGCGGATTGTTGTCCCTATATCCCCAAGCACTCAATCCAATAAGGACGCACCTCTATCTCCATAACCTGCCTTTTAGGTCCGAACGTCACACATGGGGCGCTGGGCGCTCGGTGGCTCGAGCTGCTCACCCAGCTCGCCCGCCACACTATCGCCCGTCGCTTCCATGGGGAGCCGGTAGACTTTCCTGCAGCCGGGTCGCGGGCGCAAGTGTTCCGTATGCGCCTAGCCGTTTCGCTGCAGAATTTGTGGCCCGCGCGCTGCACCTTCGTCCCGGCAGAGCCCTCGCTGCTGCCTCTGACTCTGGCCAGGGGACCCACTTCCAGGAGCCTAGGATCTCTGATCTGCGGCTGCTTAGCAGGGGTTACTGAGTGATTCGTAACTGCAATGTTTCTTTGTGTGCTCGTTTTTCTTGGCGCTTCCCCTGGCCCCCTTCTCGTACCTTGTTCAGTCGTTTTTGGACTGGCTTTTCCAGCCCCTATCCTCAATAGGCTAGCATTCTCTTCGAAAGACGCTTCCAGGGGAGGGTGGAGGCTGGGCGAGGTCAGTCCAGAGAAAAGAATGAAAGGGTGGCCAACTCAAGGCAGTTCATTGTTCTGGCAGTGGCTCTTGGGGGCGAGGGCTGTGAGCAGCCCGCCCAAATAGAAGAAGGTGCTCGCCAATTGAGAAGAGGGGCTGGCAAAGCCAACCCAAAAAGAATGGACAATGTTCAAAGCCAAAGACAGAGGTGCTGAAAAAGGACTACACTACAAAGTGCAAGATGGTGCAGAGGGAGATGCAGATGGCTGCTCAGTATCCACGTGTGAGCAACAGCAGATCAGAGTAACTCGGAGCAGGAGAAGCGGCACTTTGCCGAGACCCAAATAGCTTTGACAAGGTCCAAAGGGGCCGAAGAGGGCTGAAAGAAAGTGGCTCTCCCAAAAGGGGGCGAGGGCAGTGAACAGCAAGCCCAAAAAAGATTGACAAGGTCCGAAGGTGCTGAGAAGCGCTTTCCAAAAGTTTTCCCGGTAGGAATATTACTTGTTAATCTCTACTAGGAGCCGCAAGTCAAAACGACTAGCCCGCCGAAAGAGAGAAATACTGTTTCCATAAAGACAGATGGCTGTCATTGCCGGAAGCAATTCCCCTTGACCAAAGCCAAATGCTGAGCTGAACATACAAGTAAGAAGGACCATGTAGGATGATTACTTAGTAACCACTGGTAACCTCTAGTTAGTGGCCGCACCATCGAGAAGCAGCTTTAATCAGAGAATCATCAACTCCTCCAATCACGGCAATGGCTGTGAGAGGCCAGCGTACAAGGTCTGAAAGGGTCTTCCGAGGGGTTCGAGGGCCAGCCCAGAAAGAAAAGGCGCGCGGTGCGTGTTGAGTGAAAGGGGAGGCCATCACCCCTTACAGTGTTCAGGCAAAAGCTAGTGCGAAGATTGGGCTACACAAAACGGTGCCCTATGCCAAGGGGTCCAAATGTGCTAGTACGAGAGTCGGCTGGAGGGGGTCTTGAGAACTTACGAAGGAGCACAAGCAAATCCGAAAGGCTACATTAGGGCGGCTCGAGGTCGAGGACGGAGGCAGTGAGAATTGATAATGGAACATTATAGGTGATGGAGGGCTTGAGTGGCCAAGTAAAAAAACAAATCAGTAATAAGAGGGGGGAAGAGGGGGACGCAGAAGAAGGGGGTGGTGGGGCTGGGGGTTCGGAGGAGAGAAAGCGGCTGCTGATATTATAGGATAGGCTGTAAATTGCCAGCCAGATGCATACAGGTGTTCATGACGGAGCCAAAGGCTAGACAGACAGGGTGCCCTCAACACCCCCGTGTCAGCAGTAAGAAGTCAGATGAGCTGAGGGGAGGAAGAGCAACCCCGCTGCAAGCCAGAGGCTGCTGCAAGGGCGCCGACCAGCCCGGCGATGCATGGCAATCGCCTGAGACCGCTCTAGGCACATAGGAGGAGGGAGCGCGCTCTGCGAAGAAAGAGAAGGGCTCGCCAACCTGCGAGTCCCTCCGAAGCCCCCGCGAGTCCCCTCCCTTGCAGCCTCTAGCCGAGAGTTGTCCGGTATTCGGGCATCGATTAGCGACCTCTATGTGCTGACTCGTGGTACTGAGCGGGTCAGCTTAGCAGCAGGTGACGTCCATTTGTCAATGTGCTTGCCTTTGTACTTGGCCACACATGGGCCTCCATCTCTTAATACACACGCATTCTCCTCTAGTCCTAGCCAGGGGACCCGCTACCAGGAGTCTAACCTCTCCGACCTGCGGCTGCTTTTTGGGAAGGCGTGTGTATTAGGAGATGGGGAGGCCATGTGTGGCCAAGTACAAAGGCAAGCACATTGACAAATGCACGTCACCTGCTGCTAAGCCGACCCGCTCAGTAACCACGATACAGCACATAGAGGTCGCTAACTGATGCTTGAACACCGGATGGCAATCGACAAGCTCTCGAACTACCAGCCAAGGCTCGACCAGCTTTCTGATGCAACGCATGAGCCTGAGCTCGCTGCAGACAAGCTGACACTCGACGTCGCAAAAATCACAGGTAGGCAGCCGGCATACCCATCTGGGCTGGAAGCATATCCTTGCATCGTGCATATCCCAGACTCGCTATGTTCTCAAGTAGGGTATGGAAGCGAGGACCCAAGCAGCCGAAAGTGTCATTGCGGCCGGGAGAAGGTGGTCGCTGCGGAGGTAGTCAGAGTAGTGTCGGCGCTTTATTAGGGATCACTGAGTGTTTCACAGCTACTTGATTCCTTGTGTGGTTTAGCGCTTTCTTTCTTTCTTTCCCTGGCCCCTTCGAACCTTGTTCAATCTTTACACTTGGCTGGCCCTTCCAGCCACCGCCCTCTCCTGGAAAGCGTCTTCTAATCCATAGCGCGGCCTGCTCGTAAGCGCATGGCGTGAGCCACGGAGCGTTGGAAGTGTCAGGCTGGTGCCTTGCACCAGAAAGCTGGGCGAGCTCTAGTTGGTGGCAGAAGGGCTCCGTTTCTGACATCGAGTAGTGACCTTTATGTTTTGACCCGTGGTTATTGAGCGGGTCAATCTGCTGTAGGTTATGTAGATCTTTAGATGTCCTTGCCTTCGTACTTGGCCATTTGGCCTACATTTCTTTCCAATACACGGAATTTCCGTTGGAAGAGGAAGAAGTGGCTCTCCCAAAAAGAAGAAAGTGCCAAAAAGGAGAAGTGGCTCTCTCGAAGGGGCCAAGGGCCCGGGAAGAATTGACAGGGTCCGGAGGGGCCAAAAGCCCCCTCCTTCGGGGAACGCCCTTCTTCTTCTTCCGCCTCTAGCTATGTCAAATGAGCACTTACTAACTAGAACTTATTGGAGGCCTATTTGCTGACATTCACGAGAGTAGTAATGTAAAAGATAGGGCTAACCGATAATCAGGAGATGACGAATGATGTAACGGACAATGCCCATAAATACCGGAAACCTGCCGGGTGTCTCACCCTGCGGGGTACCCTGTCCGCCCTGGGGCTGCCCCATTACAGCATCTTGCTCCTTGCGCCATCCGGCCCTTCCAGTCCTTGTCCATTCCTTTGGGCTGGTCTCTCAAGCCATTGCTGTCAATTTGGAAGCACTGTTATCTTTTCTGGCCAAAAGCGTAGGATGATCACTTACTAAACAGGAGTGATGGAGCCGCATATCCGAGCGTTGCGTTGGAAGAAGACAGACGGCGCACGTTGAAGGGGCCCACCCATGCTGGCGTTCGTCGAATTCGATCGCCGGCGGCTAAGGTTCAAACTTAAGCCATTCGGTCACTGGCAACTGGCACACACACCGACCATGCGGTCAGTGGGCCCCCACCAAGCGACAAGCTCCCCTGGTTTCACAACCTCCTTCGCGATGCCCTGGCGTGGTTGATGCGCGACGCCGGCTACCGAGCGGTCGTGGAAGTCAACAATATCATGCCTATCACCACGGACGCCCAGGGACTTCATCATCGCCGCACACTTGACATTGTGGGCGTGCAACCTGGTGGAGGACCACGGGCCCTGGTCGACGTTGCTGTTACGGAGGCATATAAGGGCCCAGCATCGACACACATCGCTGGGCTTGCAGTGGGCGGTGCAGAACAAAAAAAACTGCGGCACTACTCCGATTACCCCCAATGCGATCAGCTCCTGCAAGCGGCAATCGACATCTATGGCTGTCTGGGTCCTCGTTTCCACTGCTTCAAAACATTGCCAATCGGCTACACTCGACGTGCAGATGTGTTTCCGGCTGAGATGGGCTTGCCAGCTGCATATCTGTCGCTCTTGCGACAGATATGCAGCGTGCTCAGGCTAGTGCCTTGCACCAGAAAGCTGGGCGAGCTCTAGTTGGTGGCAGAAGGGCTCCGTTTCTGGCATCTAGTGTTCATGCATCGATTAGTGACCTTCATGTTTTGACCCGTGGTTATTGAGCGGGTCAATCTGCTGTAGGTTATGTAGATCTTTGAATGTGCTTGGCCTACATTTGTTCCTTATATACGAAAGTCCCCTGGTAGCACGGCCGGCCGCCAAAGCAAGTGGACAAAGTGAGCCAAACGAAATTCAGAAAGAACTTCCTTGACGAAAGTCCAGAGGCTGTTCTCCTGAATAAAAGCAGGGGGCAAATTTCTGACGGCAGCCGGCCGCGCCGGCCGGCGGGGCTTGACAAGCCGGCTTGGCCGCCTGGGGCCCAGCCGCGCTGCCAGGCCAGCGGCAGGGACGAGGGGGAGAAAGTGCTCGCCCATTGAGAATAGGGGCTGGAAAAGCCAGCCCAATAAAGAATGAACAGAGTACGAGGAAAATGCGTGTATATTAAGAGATGGGGAGGCCGTGTGTGGCCAAGTACAAAGGCAAGCACATTGGACAAATGTACGTCACCTGCTGCTAAGCTGACCCGCTCAGTAACCACGAGTCAGCACATAGAGGTCGCTAGCTGACGCTCGAATACCGGACGGCAATTGACTAGCTCTTGTGCCAGCAGCTAAGGCTCGACCAGCTTTCTGATGCAGAGCATACGCCTGAG
>WELB01000338.1:27680-47201 GCA_009602725.1 Spirogloea muscicola | reverse complement strand
AAAGAGAGAGAGAGAGAGAGAGAGAGAGAGAGAGAGAGAGAGAGAGAGAGAGAGAGAGAGAGAGAGAGAGAGAGAGAGAGAGAGAGAGAGAGAGAGCGAGAGAGAGAGAGAGAGAGAGACGGAGTCACACACGCGCCACTCGCCCTCCCCTCTCCCTGCGGCCAAGTGAAGCGCTGCCTCCCTCTGAAAGCTGTGAAACGTCCATACAGGCCTTCTCACTTTCAGGACTCGCTGGTACCAGCAGATAACATCCTCCTGCGAGCGCCACAGCCCAGCACAATGGGCCCCATCATGCCACGGCAGCTTGTCAACTTGCTCGTAGCTGGCGCCTTGACCTCAATACTTTGCATGAGTTGCTGTCATGGAGCCAAGGAAGAGCTGGAGTACGCCATCCTCAATGAGGAGACCGGCGAGATGCATCAGGCCAAGATAATGCCTAGTGGCACGACAACAGATTCACAGGATTGCATCTTGGTTCACCACACTAGCTGCACCTCCAAAGCCAGGTAAGGCGTCAGAGCTGCATTCCAGCTCATCAGGCAAACGTACTTGGCAGGCGCTTGATCTTACACAACAATCTGTAGCTCGTCTGCACAGTGCTGCCCAGAAATAGGCATGTACTTGATCCTTGACCGGCTGGTCTTTGGTTTGAGCGAAGCTGGTCAACAAGGCACCTACATGTGCGCATGCCCCAGCTGTTGGCTTACAACAGAATGACCAGGTCCAGCTTCGTGACATTTTCCTGGTTTGCTGGCTTGAGTGATGTCAGGTGGAAGTGCGTGACATGCGACAGTGGTGACCATGTATATGCAGACCCCCACACGAGCTGCCATGTGACCTTTGAGCCTCTAGAAGGAGCTTCCTTAGTACGTCTTACTTGCAAAGCTGTCCAGCATCTGACAGAAGGCCTCTCCACATTGGTTGACACGGGATACTACCCCAAGCGCTTCCCTGTGTCTCTCCGCAAGTGTACTTGGCCACATGTGAATGTCCCACCAATGCGCCCCGATCGTGTGACGAAGTGCAATGAGACCCAGGAGCGCTATGAGGGGTTTCGCCGGGACAGGATTTTGGATGATGCTCTATGTGCTCCAGATCCCACTAATAAATGCCGGAAGAACACATGTAAGGGCCCAGGTGGTACAGCAGGCACTGGCTGTGGCTGCGAGGGCGAATGCTGCCCTACAGGTGAAGCTGCAAGCTATCCTTCTTGTATTTGCAATGAAAGTATTTAAATCGTGATTTGCAGCTTGGTGAACATCTGCATAGATGTTGACAGGAAGTCAACTTGCTCAGAAGCTTGATGGAGGCGTGCAGGATGTGGTGACTTCCACCATTGGGTTGATGCTATGATTTATCTCATTGAAGACTACCCACTCATACCTCTCTGCAACATTGTTGTGAACAGCTGCAAACACGAAGGTCGGCTGCCAGTGTGAAAGATTTGGCGATTTCTGTCGTTGCTCCACCATAGTCTCACCATCGAATTCCAAAGTTTGCACTGCTGCAATTCCCAATGCGCAAGGAGAATGCATGGGCATTTGCACAAATGGCGATATGTGCCAAGTTCGAAAATGTACGGCCAAGAGAGTAGGTAAAACTGTTGGATGTGACTGCGCATGATAAATGAGCACTTGGCTACTCAGCACTGTGATACACAACCTACCTAACTGATTGTCATAGATGCGTGGCTTTGTTAACCACAACTGCTGAGTCGCTAGACAAACTTCCAGCCCCCTCAACCCTGATGCTTTTGAAGGTTGAGTGGAATCCTTCTGTGGTGCAACATACCCTGCTTTCAGCCCTGACTACCACTGCAAGTTGTCAAGTGGGCTGTACGATTCAGTAGCATGTCTATGCCCACTTGCACATGTACTTGCAATGTGCTTGCAAGGAGAACTGAAGTACCACAATGACAACCCGTAGGGAGATTTGAGAATGACGCTTTGCACAATGATGTAATGACTTATGAAGCTGGATGGATTCTGGATGTCTCAAGCCTCGTGTCTTCTTACCCTGCGTGCGTCTGTATGACATTGTCCTTTGGATGCCGATTCACGCAGAGGTACGTGCTGCTGATGTAGTGCCCACTGACATTAGAGTAGCCTGTCCTTGCTGTGGTACCACATAACCTGCATGCTGGCCTGGCCTTATCTCAAGCCTCGTGTCTCCTAAACCTGCGTGCATTTCTGTGACATTGTCCTTTGAATGCTGATTCACGCAGAGGTACTTGCTGCAGATGTAGTGCCCACTGACATCAGAATAGCCTGTCCATGCTGTGGTATTACATAACCTGCATGCCGCCCTGGCCTTATCTCAAGCCTCGTGTCTCCTTACCCTGCGTGCATTTGTATGACATTCTCCTTTGAATGCCCGATTCACACAGAGGTACTTGCTGCAGATGTAGTGCCCACTGACATCAGAGTAGCCTGTCCCTGCTGTGGTACTACTTAGCCTGCACGCCGCCCTGGCCTTATCTAGTGAGTGACATTTGTGATTGACGTCTGTGACGACCTCAAGCTTGTACGATAAGAGACAGCTAGCGTTTAGAAATAACGTTCTTCTTGGCTTTGGTCACTGGCGATGTAGACGCGAACCTCCACCGCAGTGGAGCACCACATCGACAACACAGCGAAATAAGTTGCCCTGAGGCGCCGCCAACAGGCGGCAACTCATCTATCACAAAAGCCAGCAACTGACCGCCAAGGGGAGCAGCCACGGACTACTCACATAGCACAGGTGAAGATCCGCAGCGATGGGCTGCTTAGGCAGCAGGCAGCTGCAGGGCTGCGTCGACGGGCTGCAGCAGCAGGCAACAGCAAGGCTGTGCCTCTCTCTCGCGTGGCCCTTCCTCACCCGGACCCACTTACGAAGCTCCCATTCGCTATAGTCACTTGCATAGCTGTGTGATCTGGGCGCCTTCCGGCCCTTGGGACCTTGTTCATTTTTCCGGGCTGGATTTTTACAGCCCCCGCCCGCTTTGAAAAAGCTTGCGGCGAACATGCCCGACTCTGGTCTCAGCCCGCTACTTGTGGTGCTTCATGTTCCAATGTCCCAACGGTCTCTTAAAGGCTCCCTCCAAGGCCCACCTTCGGAAAGGCGGGCCCGACGAGGGGGAAACTTAGATGGCAGATTCGTGAGAATCTGGCCAAGCGGCCTTCACTTCTGGAAGCTGCGCGCGCCTTCGTGTCACCTCTCGCCAAAGCCACAACTGTCCCCCGAGAGGGGTAGCCACAGACTACTCACAGAAGAGCCGGTGAAGATCCGTAGCGACGGGCTGCTGAGGCAGCAGGCAGCAGCAGGACTGCGTCGACGGGCTGCAGCAGCAGGCAGCAGCAGGGCTGTGCCTCTCTCTCTCGTGGGCCTCACTGATCCGGACCGACTTACGAAGCTCCCATTTGGTTTAGTCTCTTGCATAGCTGTGTGATCTGGGCGCCTTTCTTCCTTTTGGACCTTGTTCATCTTTCTGGGCTGGTTTTTTAACAAACCCCGCTTGATTTTGAAAGAGCTTTACTTCGAAATACCCCGAGTCTGGTCTCAGCCCGCTACTTGCGGTGCTTCATGTGCCAAAATCCCCAGCGGTCTCAAAAGGGTCGCATTAAGGCTCGCCTTCGAAAAGGCGCGCCCGACGAGCATGATACTTAGTACGAGAGAATGTTTGTGCATATGAGACAAACGAAGGCCAAAATGACCAAGTAAAAAGAAAGGCATATCTAGTGACGTACATCACCCACAGCAGATTGACCCGCTCAGTAACACCAAGTGGGTAGATTCGTGAACACCCGGCCAACCGGCCTTCACTGCTGGAAGCTGCGCGCGCCTCCGCGTGACACTGCCTGCAGGCGCGTCACACCTCGCGTCACCTCGCGCGTCACCGGCGCGTCACACGCGGTGACTCGCGCGGCACACTGGCGTCCTTCGGGCGCGGGAGCATACCGAAACTTGGCCGCGACACCGATACTTTATGTTAGCGGTAACTCGAGGTTAAGCGCCCGTAACGTGGGGACGCTACAAGTCGCCAATGTCGCAGGTCACGCGTTTCCATCTGACATTGAGCGGAGCCCAGCAGCCGGAATCGTCAATGTGCCCCCAGTGGGCTGCGCAGGCCAGCAAGTTGCCGCTCAAGCACCTCTCTGGGCTTCCTTTGCCATCTTTCATGCAGGTAACTGCTGGTCATTTGAGCGACTTGCGACAAGGCTGAAGTCCGCACTTCTGGGATTTCCTCATCATAGTCTGAAAAGTACAACTCTTGAATCATGAAGTCTGGACCTTGAAATGCGTGCTTGATGTGAAGCCTCATATGCTTACCTGGCCTTGAATGTGCAGCTAGTGTAAGGAATGCTGTGGATCGCCAAGCCCGGGCTGCCGGCGGCGCAAGGAAAAGCGGGGAGGCATTGGGATGGGGCCGCAACGGTAAAATTGAGCAACGGTTATTGCAGGGGCAAGGGTCCAGGGGTCCGAGGTTGGGTGAAGAACTCACCCCCCCTCCCATCTCGGGTGCCCTCTATATAGCCCGACGGACTGCGAGCCCGGCCATACGGGCCCGGGTGGGACATTTGGCACCCAGTCTCTCGTTGACGACCCGTCCACGACCTGTCGACGGCTATCAACGGGCTACCACCGACAATCTACCCATCCATCGGCAACCACCGCCGTACTGACGGTCCCCCGTCACTAGCAGCTGACGGTCACTACCCCCAGGCTATCGTCAGCCGTCATCACTAACGACTAACAACGCCGTCAAGGCAGTCTACAGCACTGCCACCTCCCGTCCCCGTTCCATCGCCAGCACCATGCTGTCTCGCGTGTCACGACTCCGGGTTGCGCAGCTCTCAGCTCTATCTTAAAGCCACGCTGCCCAGCCTGGTGAAATTGTCCGTCTCCAGGCATCTGTCAAGCCTTTCCTGTGGCACTGACAGTCAATTTATTTATCAGCCCGATGAGGTGTCTAGTCTCCAGGCATCTGTCAATACGTTACTGTTGCATTGACATTCCAGCCATGTAAAATTGTTACAGCTAGCATGATGGACCAAGACGCACCACAGTGAGTCTGTTCATGCCACTCGGAACAACCCTACCTTGGTGCGTCTCTCCTGTCTTGTCATTGATAACAACAAAGTCCAGCTCCTCCTTGGCACCCTCGCTGCCAGGTACGCAGAATGTGAAGACGGAAGTACGATCGGAACAAGACCGCAAGCCGGCTTTGCAGCAGTCCCAAGGTGTCAGCCCTGGGAGAGAAGAGCTCGCCCATAGAGAAGAGGGGCTGGCAAAGCCAACCCAGAAAGAATCGACAATGTCCAATGCCAAAGAAAGAAGTGCCAAAAAAGGACTACGCTATAAAGCACAAGATGGTGCGGAGGGAGATTCAGATGGATGCTCAGTATCCACGTGTGAGCAACAGCAAATCAGAGTGACTCGAAGCAGGAAAAGCGGCACTCTGCCGAGACCCAAAAGCAGCAGCCATAGCACGGCCAGCGCGCGCGTGGACCGCATGAGCCAAAGAGCGCTGCAGTGAGACCGCCAGCCTCATCCAAAAGACCTCTGCGAGGGAGCCGGCAGCATTGAAGCCTGGCGAACCCTGCCGCCGCTCGATGGCCTCCCGGGCAAGCCGCTGGAGGAGATCCAGCCAGCCACTGCCGAAGGCCCCGTGTACGTCAATGGCCAGAGCCGCGAAGGCATCACCTGGAAGGTGGTCAGAGTACTTGCGCTCCTTACTCCGAGCCGCCAAAGCGACCGCATGCCCGACGAGCGTCACCGACTTCGCGGGGTTGGCCAAATCAACGCAATCTGCAGTCACCACATCAGCGATGATACGCGGACCTCCTCCGGGCGTAGTGGCAACGAGGTCCGCGCCGCGGGTGTGAAGCTGTCAGCGCCCCGCAGGATGGGCATGATCATCGAGTTCTCCAATGCCACCTTGTAGCCGGCCTCCAGGAACACACCCTGCATGGCGTCTCGCAGGAGGTCGTGTGAACCTGTCCGCTCGCCCCTGTGCACGCAGCGGGGCATGTGGGTCGCCAGCGCCGCAGGATCATCGTGGCGGGCACCGTACTCGCGCTGTTGGACCCCGACGAGGCAGGGAGGGAGGAGGCCAAGGAGCCGGTGGGCCGCCATCCTGAATACCGCGTCTGGAATTGTCAGCTCCGCGTAGATGGAGAGTGCTGATAGCCACGCCCGCCCCAGAAAGGAGGCGGAGAGGATTTGGGCGCGCCCTCGGATGTCGTGCGGCGGAAGGAGCTCCACCACCTGGTCATAGGCTGCTTTGTCCACAAGCGCAGTGTAGCGGGCCTGGGCCCGCAGGTGGGGGGTGTGCGCAAGGTGGATGAACGGGAGGACCTGCATCGACATGTCGGGGTGGGCCGCCAGGAGCGCGTCGCGGGCAGCGCGGAGAGCAGCCTGGAAAGGCAACAAGCCGCTCTCCACTTCAGCTACCACCAGCTCCAAGGTGCGGATGCCGTGAGCTTGGAACCGCCAGCTGATGGGTGCGGCAACCTGGGCCCAGCTGCCCAGGTAGGCAGCCTCGCAGGCGCGGGCGACTGGGCGGCAGCCCAGACCGCCACAACTAGCAGGCAGGCTAGCCTGGAGCAACTCGGCTGGTGTGGTGAGGAAGCCGGGGTGTTGCAGGAAAGTGGCAGCGCTCGCCAGAATGCCAGAGTCAAAAGCCACGTATGCCGCCTTCACAGCAGGGGAGGGAGGGAGGACGCGGGCCAGGTATTCTGGACGCTGGGCAATGCACCTGGTTAGCATGGCGGTCGCCAGCTGCATGTCTTGCAGCGTGTGGAGGCGGTCCGCCGGCTGGAGGTGCTCCAGCAGTCGTGCCTGGAGCTGCTCCATCACAAAGGCGACAGAAATTGCATCCTCATAGGCAGCCTGGCGGTCAGGCCATCCTTGCAGGCTGGCAATTAGTAGAATCTGTAGCTCGTAGAAGCCCTTATTCTCCTATGGTGGCGCCGAGGAGGATGAAGCCCTTAGCTGGTGTTTGACAGCTCGAGGGCAAGCGCAGGTGGGCTGGCAAGCCCTGGGAAGACCAAGCGCTGCATTTGGCTGCGCGGATGCCCAAGCCGATCGCGCCCAGCTGCACTTTGAAGGTGTCAAAGGCTGCCATGACGTCGTCTGGCGGCCCCACCAGCATTATGTCGTCAGCATACGTGGGGGCGCGGACGCCCGGGTGAGCTGCGACCATGGCCAGCAGCGCACGGTTGTGAGCCAGCGCGTAGTAGAGCCCAGCCAGCGGATCTCCTTGGCGTGCCCCTGTGGAGGAATGGAGGACCTCCACCACCCCATGCCCTGTCCGCCACAGCAGGTCGCTTGGCTGCCCATATCCCAGCATGAAGAAAGGGAGGAGGCTGGGGAAGGCCGCCCTTAGCTCCTCTGCGATGACATCCCGGTTTGCGCTGTTAAACGCATTCTGGACATCTACCGCCAAGGCCATCCATCCGGGGATCAGGTCCAAGGGGGTCCGTACGCCGTGCACGACCACCTCACCGCCGCTCCGCAGCCCCGCGCCGAACTGGTGGGGTGCCAGGTGTGCCTGGGCCAGCCCCGCGTGCTGTTGCAATAGTGCGCACCCCACCAGGCGGTAGAGCACTTCGCCGACGGCAATGGGCCTGACCCCCCCATTGGCCTTGCTGAGGGCCAGCAGCGTGCTGGTGCGGATGCCGCCGCTGATGCTGGCCGGGACCTGGTCGCGAGCAAGGAGCTGGCACACCTGGTGAAGCGCCTGGAAGTCACTTGGTTCTCCCTCCAGGAAGAGCTTGCGGAGATGCTCGGTGAGCATGTGTGACGGACCTCCAGCGGCTGCGCGGCGGCTGCTCTGCAAAGCCTGCTGAAGAGCGTCGTTGTCGAGGGCCACCTCCTCCGGCGGGGCGAAGGTGGCCAGCCACGGAGGCAGGGGGGAGCGGGCCTCAGGGTGCGGGGATTCCAGGGCCGCCCGTGTGACTGCATTGGTTGGCGCCAGCACCGAGTCGTCCAGGGCCTGGACTGCCCTGGACAGCTCGCCCGCATGACCGAAGCGCAATGCCCGGCGGACGTTGGCGGCCCTGTCTGGAGCTGCCCGCTCATCACCTCGGTTTTACTGCCAAGGCTGCCACAGCCGCGTCGTGGCACTCGAGGAGCTCCTCCCAATGTTCGCTCTCGAACAGCTGGACGCGCTCCAGGAGGGGCTGCAGGCCCTGCCTGCGGCCATCGTGGGGGACGCGCCCGAGCAGCAGCCGGGGGAAGAGGAGGAAGAGCTTCCAGGCCGTCTCATCCCGGTGGTCTCGGACAATCCGCTGGATCGCCAGGCGGAGCGCGCGACAAATGTGCGGGCGCACCCAGCAGGGGACATGGCGCACAAGCGGGAGGGCCGCCTGGCGGTGGACTGCAGGCAGGTCGAGGCCGGCCAGCCACTGCCAGTGCTGAGGCGTGGGAGGGGAAGGCGCGGGAGGGACTGGCCTGCCTGGTCCGCCTCGGCGGCCACCCGCAGCCGCGGCGCTCCGCGTCTGCTCCACACGGTTGTTGCGGCTCTCACAGGCTCGCGCATGGTTGGCCCGGCCTGACCGCGTGGTGAAGGTCGCCTGGCAGAAATGGCACAGCAGGTAGTCGGGCGAGTGAGGTGGGGGCGAGGGTGGTGGAGCTGGTGCGGTCGGTGAAGGCGGAGGCGGCGGTGACGAGGGCGGCGTCGAGGGCGCCGACGGCGGGGGCAGGGTGGCTCGAGAGGTGGGATGGTGGATGGCTGGGAAGGCGGCAGCTCAGGCGGGGGAAGCGGCGACGAGGTCGTGGCGGGTGGCTGGCTCAGCGAGGATGGACTCTGGGGGGGCGGTGGCGGTAGTGGCGGCGACGGTGTTGACGGCGGCGGCGGCGACGGCGGTGGGGATGGCGGCTGGGCAGGAGGCGATATGTGCTCCTCCGCGGCCTGCTCCTGGGGTGAGGCTGCCAGGACCGTGGCGATGGAATTGCATGCTGCGGCGGCCACATTGGGCGTCGCGCCGGCGGGGCAGGGATACCCCTTGCAATGCTTCCGGTGCACGCTGACACCGCGAGGAGTGGCGAAATCCCGCGGGCAGATTGGGCAATGCGCGTCCGCTGGCGCCTCAGGCGGGGATGGAGGCGGCGGAGGAAGGGGGGGCTGCGGCGAAGGTGGCGTGGTGACGAAATCCAGGGCGGAGAGGAGGAGGAGACGCTGCGGCCAAGCGAACTTGGCCGGGGGGTACTCGGGGCTCCGGCTCCGGCGACGGCGCCCAGAAGGCGCAGATGGGGCGACGGCAGTCGGCGCAGCGGCGACGGAGGCGGCGGTGGCGGCGGAGGCCGGCGCGGGGGCCGGATCGAGAGGGGGCCTGCTCGCCGCCGCGGACCCCATGGCGGGCGCCGCCGGCGGTGGTGCCGGCGGCGGCCCGGGGTTTCGGAGGGGGTGGCGGAGGCGGCCTAGCGCCAAGAAGGATAGGGGCTGGAAAAGCCAGCCCAAAAAAGAATGAACTGAGTACGAGAAGGGGGCCAGGGGAAGTGCTAAGAAAAACAAGCACACAAAGAAACAAAGCAGCTACTCACTCAGTAACCCCTGCTCACCAGCCGCAGATCAGAGATGCTAGGCTCCTGGAAGTGGGTCCCCTGGCCAGAGCCAGAGGAAAGAAGAAGGTGCTCGCCCATTGAGAAGAAAGAAGGTGCTCGCCCATTGAGAAGAGGAGAGATCGTGTATTAGAAAGAAATGTAGGCCAAATGGCCAGGTACAAAGGCAAGCACATCTAAAAAGAGGGGCTGGCAAAGCCAACCCAAAAAGAATGGACAATGTTCAAAGCCAAAGGAAGAGGAAAGGCTCCACCAGAAAGCTGGGCGAGCTCTAGTAAGAAGAAAGTGCTCGCCCTTTGAGAATAGGGGCTGGAACAACCAGCCCGAAAAAGAATGAACAGAGTACGAGAAGGGGGCCAGGGGAAGCGCTAAGTAACAGAAACAAAGCTGCTACGAGACACTCAGTAACCCCTGCTAAGCAGCCGCAGATCAGAGATGCTGGGCTCCTGGAAGTGGGTCCCCTGGCCAGAGCCAGAGGCAGCAGCGAGGGCTCTGCCGGCACGAAGGTGCAGCGCCCGGGCCATGGACCTCTGCAGCGAGACGTCCAGGCGCATTCGATACACTTGCGCCAGCGACCCGGCTGCAGGGAAGTCAACCGGCTCCCCATGGAAGCGCTCTAGTAGGTGACAGAAGGGCTCCGTTCCTGGCATCTAGTATTCATGCATCGAGTAGTGACCTTTATGTTTTGACCCGTGGTTATTGAGCGGGTCAATCTGCTGTAGGTTATGTAGATTTTTAGATGTGCTTGCCTTTGTACCTGGCCATTTGGCCTACATTTCTTTCTAATACACGATCTTTTCCAAGGCCCACCTTCGGGAACGCGGGCCCGACGAGGGGGATACTTAGCAACTGAGAAGGCGCGCGGTGCGCATGGAATTGAAAGGGAGGCCAATCCTAGCCTTGCAAATGTCTTGTTAAGTGGGTCATGAGCTGGCTAAGAAGGAGGCGCGGCCAGATTGACTGGTGGCTGGGAAAGGGCAGCCCAAAGGAATGGACAAGGTCTGAAGGAGCCGGAGTACGAAGGACTAGGCCCCCTTTTCTCATAGAAGAGAGGGGCTGGCAGAAGCCAGCCATAAAAGAATGGACAAAATCCAAGGGGAATGGACAAAATCCAAAGAGCTACAGGAGAATCACTAACCTCTGCTAAGCAGCCGCAGGTCGGAGATGCTAGGCTCGTTGAAGTGGGCCACTGCCAGTGCTGGGGCGTGGGCGGGGACGGCGCCGGAGGGACCGGCCTGCCTGGCCGGCCCCGACGGCCTTCACCCGCCGCTGCACCACGCGCCTGCTCCGCACGGTTGTTGTTGAGCACGCAGGCTCTCTCGTGGGTGGCCCGGCCGGACAGCGTGGTGTAGGTCATCTGGCAGAATTGACACCGTAGGGGCGAGGGAGGTGGGGGCAGCGGTGGTGGCGCTGGCTTGCTCGGCGAGGGCTGAGGCGGCGGCGACAAAGGCGGCGTTGATGGCTGGCTCGACGGTGGTGTGCTCTGGAGTAGCGGTGGCGGAGAGAGCGGCGAAGGCGGCGACGGCGGCGACGGCGGCGACGGCGGTGGTGACGGCGGCCCTGCTGCCACGGGAGGCACGCTCACAGGAATATGAGGGGCAGCATCGCGCTCATGGGGCAAGGCACCCTGCGGAGAGACCGGGTTCACCTCGGGGGGCCCTTCATGTCTCGAGGGCGGAGTCGATAAAGCAGGTGCCCCACACATCTCTGGGGCGGGAGGCGATATGTGCTCCTCAGCGTGATGCTCCTGAGCAGGGACGGCCTGGACAGAGACAGTGGGGCCGCAAGCCGCGACTGCCACAGCCGGCGCCGCGGCGGCGAGGCCGGCGCGCTTCAAGCAGGAGTGCACATGAATCGCAAGACCATGCGCATTCTTGCAGACCTTCGGACAGCGGGGGCACCGCACACCCGCGGACTCCGCAGGATTGGGGCGGCGGCGGCGGGGATGGGGGGGGCGATGGCGGCGTGGCGGTGGGCGTCGGTGGCGTGTGGAGAGGGAATGGCGGCGGCGGCGGCAGAGGCTCCGTGCACGTCGACTGCCAGTGGAACAAACTCGTCTCCTACCGGGTGGTCCGAGTATTCCCGTTCCTTTTCGCCCGCCGCTTGGCCAACTAAGGGGGACACTAATATCCCCAAAGATACTTAGTAAGAGGGCAGGTTCGTGAAATTACGGCCAAGCGGCCTTCATTTCTGGAAGCTGCGCGCGCCTCCGCGTCACACTGCCTGCAGGCGCGTCACACGACGCGTAACCTCGCGCGATACCACGCGTCACACGCGCGTGGCTTGCGCGGCACACTGGCGTCCCTGGGGCGCGGGAGTATACCGATACTTGGCCGCGACACCGATACTATATGTTAGCTGTAACTCGAGATTAAGCGCCCGTATCGTGGGACGCTACAAGTCGCCAATGTCGCAGGTCACGCATTTACATCTGACATTGAGCGGAGCCAGCAACCGGAATCCTCAATGTGCCCCCAACGGGCTGCGCAGGCCATCAAGCTGCCGCTCAAGCACCTGTTTGAGCGTCGTTTGCCATCCTCCATGCAGGTAAATGCTGGTCAAATGAGCGACTTGCAATAAGGCTAAAGCCCGCACTTCTGGGTTTCCTCATCATAGTCTGAGAAGTACCCTTAATCACGAAGTCTGGACCTTGAGATGCGTGCTTGATGTGAAGTCTCAATTGCTTACCTGGCCTTGGAGGTGCAGCTAGCTTGGTGGACCAAGATGCACTATGGTGAGTCTGTCGTCATGCCACTCAGAACAATCGTAACCTGGTGCATCTCTCCTGTCTCGTCATTGATAAAAGCAGAGTCCAGCTCCTCCTAGGCACCTTCGCTGCCGGGTATGCAGAATGCAAAGGCGGCAGTAGCTAGAAACAAGACCGCCAGCTTTGCTCAGCAGTACCCATGGTGTCAGCCCTGGTAGCAAGAGGCGAGTGAGACGGTCGGATTAACCTACTATTGCCAGCAAGCACACCGCAGCGAATGGGCAATGGCTTGGCCTGGAGAGGCAGAAGCTTCAAGGCTCGCAGAGCGCGCTCCTCCCTCTGAAATGGCCACCCTTTCATTCAAGCGTACCGCGCGACTTCTTCCTCCTCCGGCGCCAACCGCTCCCACCCACCGCTATATGTGGAGCGACATCCTCCGCAGCAGTCGTCATTTCCGATGGGGTACCCTTGATTCGCGTTGTCGTGCCACACTGTCGACTGCCATACTACATCGGTATGGCAGTTGTAGAGGATCCAAATGCGTCAGAGGTAAGGTAGATCAAACCAGGACAAATTGGAGACAGAAAATAGCGTAACTGAGATATAGCTGCGTAAAAGGATGACGTGAACTACAGATGACTTGGTACATAGTCAAAAAAGTTGTATGAAGTTAACTTGTCAGTCCTACTTGAAATGATTAGGGACAAGCCACCCGGAAGACCAGAACGAAGTCAAGAAGTACCGAACACAACGGTTGCTGCGGAAGTAATCGCAGCAGCCTCACAGCAGCTCGAGATGCTGTTCGAGTACTGCTCTGTGGTCACACACATGGTCACGATACTTGTGGCTATCCCGGCATGAGCCATTCTCATGCAACCTTATGCGGAGCTTCTCGAAGTAGGCATTACTAGCGTTCCTCCGGATTGCCGTTCTGTGTGTGATTTGTCTCCCGACCATCTCAAGTGAATGAAGCTGTTCATGCATCCCACCTTCTGGATTGCCAAACACGTCATCTGTTGTTTACTTCTGCTTAATTATTTTCTTGCGATGTCACTGTAGGCAATTTACTTCTCACAGAGCTACTTTTAACCTCATTTCCTTAAGTGCCACCACGTAGAGGCTGACTCGTCGCCTACTGATCTGACTTGTTGACGTTATCTGGCCGTCGACGCCCTGTGGCACGACAGCACCTCCGATGCATTTGATTGCGCGTGCATCTGTAAACAGATTGCAGCAATGCTGATGTAGCTTGCTGCTCTATATGCCAGACAGCAGCCTCATGTCGGGCAGCCGTTAGGACGACATGTGCTCTCAGCTGCTAGCCGTAGATTCACGGCCCAGTGTCTCTGGCAGCCAAGCAAGTCCTTGAATAACAGCTACCTATGATGTAGCTTGCTGCCCCATGTGCCAGACAACAGCCGCATTGACATCGTGGCTTCCCCGTCCCAGCCGATCAATCCCTTTAACTAATGTATTCCATTGAATAGGAATTTCTTTTAGGAGGTTTTCCATAAATTGAATGATATCCTCTGTGATAGTGTTACATATTAAATGCACTCTTATCGAGCTCCATATCGAGTGACATCAATTCTCTGCAATCATGGGAGTAAAGTGTAGAGTCTGAAAATTAGCCACCTACTGCAAGATCTGGCGTACATGCGGATGCACTTAAAGTAGACAACCAAGCGCCAGTTCCCTTTCTGACAGAAGACCCAATAGCATTCGTGCAATGCTGACCGCACCGGTGTCTGATTATTTATCACAGAGACTGCTCTAGTATGGTGCTCTTTGATGCACATGATTGGTGATAGGCGCTTCCGCGATGAGATACTGTTGCATATGCATAGCTAGACAAGGCTGCAAGTGCGAGCACAAGGCATAACAAGCGAGCCATTGTAACGAATCAATAGAGTGCACTCTCCTCAGTGTACACTCACTTTTATCTTTTTCTAAGATCACTAAAGGACGAACGAGCACACGGTGGCACACATCATCACAAAATTGCAGTCATTGTAAATTAGGCTGCAGGGGGTGGACTTTCAATGTCCTTGAGCACTTCTTTGATATTTCTTAAGGGCAAGGATAGTGTATTCTTGGGACCATGTCTGTGCACTCGCAATTGCAACTGCCAGTATAGCACGCTGGTAGTAGCCCTTCTTCAAGTATCCTCCCCTCTTGAGCTCGACATCGGGCTATGGCCAACACATCTCTCGTAAAATTGTAAACATTACAAAGTAACCTGTTTGCAGGTATAGAGCAAGGCCTTTCGTTAAAAGAGTATTTCGATGGTACGTTACCATGCCTAGTAGGGGCGGGCAACTTGTTAGTCTTCAGATCAACCAGCTCACATCGTGCATAAGAGATATCACGATCTGTCATGTCAAATACGAATATGCACTTCTTGGTACTAAGTGAGCTTTTCTTTATAACTATACCTATATTAAATCTATACTTATGACATAATCTATCTCCGCCTCATCATGCCAGTGGTTCGATCCAGCACTTCTCGTTGTTGTGATATTTCACCATAGATTAATCTCGCCATTGACACTGCCTATAGTTGCATAGCATGCCTTAGCTGCAACACCAGCGCGAATGCTCAAGAAAGAGAGGAGCGTTGGCAACAACATCATCACCTCCATCATCTGCAAAAGCACAAGCATCACATAGCTATCGGCTTACCAGTCATCGAGCGTCTGCTTGGGTACGCGCAATACGATGCTTAGGTGGCTCCTGAATTGCAAACAGAGGGTCACCTCTTGTTGTCCAAGCCACGCAATTTACCAAGTTTAGAAACTAGATAGGGCATAAGAGAAGGATAAGATGTCCCCATTTGTGAAGTTACTCATTGGCAAGGTAACTAGAGTAAGAAGGGTTTGTGCCTCCGTCCGTGTGGAAATGAGGTGTTCTGGATATCTCCCTTTTATTCATGTGATTTACTACTATTATAGCTGCTCCTTGTGAGCCTGTAACAGCAGCAATCGATTCAGAGACCGCCACAATGGAGCCTCCATAAGGTGCAGTCCAGCCATATTGTTGTGATGTAGCGAAGTTGCTGCTCCAGCGTATAACTATATTTTCACCTGGATAATGCATGCTGTGAGTGCAGGGTCTGAGAGCCATAAGACCGTAAAGAGCTGGCGCAGGCTTCTGCACACCATTGCAGCAAGTTCCCACTACTGCATTATCTCCTATTACAATGGCGCCCCCTTGTCTATCCAAGTGCAAGTACATCTGATTGTTGTTGGGGTAGCTATTTCCTGGTGTGACACTGCTCAGGTCAATTGTTTTAGTACAACTACTGCTGGCCATGAAGAACGCATTGGGGCTGTCTGTTTAGCAACTACCGGTCAGTATTAGAGCATCACCCTGCATCGACGCCGTAAAAGCATTGCAAGCAGTGGTCGTAGTAGCGAAAAGATACATCATTTTGGTTGCCACTCTAGATCCTATTAAATGACAGTACGTCTGCTCTGACTGTGTATGCAAGCACCAGCAACGGCACGAGCATAGCTAATGGCGTCATCTTAGCCGTACTACTGAGATATCATCTTCAGCAATGTGCGGTCAAGTTTGAGCCTTTTTACAAGCGGCTAGGGGGTTCAACAGACACCAGTACTTGCGTAAAACACGTTGTTGCAACCGCACATAAACCCTGGCGGAGGGTTACCAGCATCTGCAGCAGTGCATTTTGAGCAATCCTTCTTTACTCCTTCAACCATCCAGCAACAAGCAAGTGCGGTAGCACCATTGCACGTTACCGCCTTAGAGTAGTAGCATTTCTCCTTGCAACAACGCGATGAAGAGCTCAAAGCCTCAATGCCATTGCTGGAAGCTGTTGATACGCACTGGCAGTCGGTGTTGCCATTGGTCCCTACATCTTGGCAAGTGCACCCGCCTGCCAGAAAGTAGCAGCAATAAGCAGGAACCATGGTCATCATCCCATATTCCCATTGCAGGTAACGAAAGTTGATGTGCAAGCATTGACAGTGTAGAGGGTGCTAGAGTTAGGACTTTATGTAGACGTGAATAAGTACTCCTGATGGACGCTTGCAGTACTCAGTGTGACGTGCAGGCCGTATCCATGGCTGGCCCCATGCTTTGGAACCAACACAACACTTGTAATGCATGTATAACTGTTCCAAAATTTGGTAGTGACAAATTTGGGTGGAGGAGTATCTTACACGAAGGGGTGCAGTCTCCTTCGCAGCCACAACTGCCTGCGGTTCCGCCAGGAGCGCCGCTGCACGGCTTGTTTGTGCAGCCGTTACTTGAGCACGTGGAGTCGTCACCTGCCAGTCGCCTCTCGCGTTGAAGCCTTTCATAACGCTCCTGAGTATCATTACAGAGTTTTGTGCGATGAGCCCGGAGTGGAGGAACGCGCTCATGAGGCCAGGTGCACTTGCGCAGCGCTGTTGGGAAGAGCTTGGGGTAGTAGCCAGTATCCACAAGCGTGGACACTCCCTCTGTCATGTGGTTAACAGCCTGACAAGTCAAACGGACTAAGGATGCTCCTTCCACGGGCTCGAATTTGACATGGCAGCTGGTGAAGCGATCGGCCGCCACGTGGTCTCCTGCCTCACATGTCACACAGCGCCATCTGCCGCATCAAGAAGGAAACAGTCAGTTCCGGGGACCACTTTTCTGAAGGCTTATACGCCCACCTTCGCTAATCTGCGCGAACTTGCCACTTATTCTGGGGTGCACTGATTAGAGTCAACAGCATAGAAAAGAAGGCCACCTCAGAGCATGACCCGTTAAACCTAGACCCTATACCCAAGGGGGTAGGCCGTCCACTCACCTTGCCCTCGAAGTGCAGCCTGTGTGATGCACCAGAATGCAGTCGTCACTGTTGGTCGTCATGCCAACTGGCAGCCCCTTGGCGTGAAACATCTCCCCGGTCTCGTCGCTGAGAATTGCGTACTCGAGCTCCTCCTTGACAGCCTCGACATGGCTGCAGCAGAGAGGTGCAACAACGGCAAGCAGCACGAGGCAACGGAAGCGCAGCCGCCGAGCTTCGCAAGCCAGACTGAATGGCGCCATGTGCAGGTACAGCGGGCAAGCGGGTGTGGAGGCAAGAGCCAGGCGCGTCTGAGCCGAGGGTTGAGCACCGCGGGACTCTCTGAGAAGCGGCGAAGGGAGGTGGAGGGACGAGCCGCGGAAAGGCAGAGGGAGAGGGGGAGCGGGCGAGGGGACCGTGAAGGGGGAAGAATGCGGCTGCTGAAGCCCATAATGGGGACAGGGAAGAAGAAAGACGCTTCCAGGAGAGGAGAAGAGCTCGCCCATTGAGGACAGGGGCTGGAAAAGGCCAGCCTAGAGACAAGAATGAACAAAGTTCGAAGGGGCCAGGGAGGTGTCAACTGCGCACGCGCATCTTTCCGCTACATGGTCACGACCACCGTCTCTATGCACCTGGTTGGCTTGCATAGCCGCTTCCGAAAATCGGCGCAGGGAGAGGGAAGAAGTAGAAGAAAGTGCTCGCCCATTGAGAATAGGGGCTGGAACAACCAGCCCGAAAAAGAATGAACAGAGTACGAGAAGGGGGCCAGGGGAAGCGCTAAGTAACAGAAACAAGAAGTGGGCTCTCCCAAATGGGCAAGGGCTGTGAAAAGCCAGCCCGAAAAGAATTAACAAAAAGGTTCGAAGAGACGAGAGAGATTGTTTGGGCGTGCGGGTTGACGTGGTGAGAGGCGACTGGAAGGGGGCCAGAGAAGAAGGTGCTCGCCCATTGAGAAGAGGGGCTGGCAAAGCCAACCCAAAAAGAATGGCCAGAGATGGCTGACAGCCATACGCCCAGCCGCCAATTGTTAGCGAAGGGTGGGCCCCACCAAGCGGCTCGAAGCGGCCGGGCCTGGTACCATGCCCAAGCGTGCCGGCGCAGCCGCTAAGCGGCTCAGGCGGGAGCCACCGTCCACACTGTGCGTGGGGCCCCGGCTGATCTTTGCGCCGCGCAAGCGGGTCATGCGATGTGGCGCCACGCTGCTCGGTCCGAGCTTGCTGCTGCTCAGCAGCCGCCAAGTGTCAGGTGGTCGGCTTCGCCTGCCAATCACAGAGGAAGGCACGCGGTGCGCATGGCGTGAAGGGGGGTCCAAGGGCTGTGACCAGAAGGAAAGCGCTTGCAGATAGAGAGCAGTGGCTGTGAGAAGCCAGCCCAAGAGAATTGACAAGGTCCGAAATGGGCCAAAAGCGCTGTCTCAGAGCTTGCCCGGTAGGATGAAGTACTTCGTAACCACGAGTGAGAAGCCGCATCACGAAACATTAGCAGGCGGAATGAAAGCAATTCCCCTGACAAAAGCCAGAGGCTGCAGCTAGAGCACGCAGGTGCAAGGCGTGGGCCATGGACCGCTGGAGGGAGATAGGAGCACTTTCTTCGATAGGAGGGTGCATACGATAGACCTGAGCTAGCGAGCCAGCGGCATATGAAGAGCCTGCTCACATCGCCTGTAAGGAGCAAGCGCGGCCAGATTGACTGGTGGCAGGGAGAGGCCAGCCCAAAGAAGTGGACAAGAAGAAAGGAAGCGCGGCCAGATTGACTGGTGGCTGGGAAAGGCCAGCCCAAAGGAGTGGACAAGGTCTGAAGGAGCCGGAGTACGAAGGACTAGGACTAAGACATCAGCCAGGGGACGCTCAGTAATATCTAGTCAGGAGATGCAATTCTGAGTATGAAAGTGCTCGCCCATTGAGAATTGGGGATGGAAAAGCCAGCCCAAAAAAACTCAACATCTGAGTAGCTAGCCAGCGGAAAGACGTCGCCCTGACGGAAGCGGGAGGCCGCCGCCAAAGCTCGGCCTGCGCGCAAGTGAACCCTGAAGTGCTCCCTCCTTGAGGATAGGGCTGGAAAAGCCAGCCCAAAACTAATGAACAAAGTACGAGAAGGAAATGCGTGTATATTAAGAGATGGGGAGGCCATGTGTGGCCAAGTACAAAGGCAAGCACATTGGACAAATGTACGTCACCTGCTGCTAAGCTGACCCGCTCAGTAACCACGAGTCAGCACATAGAGGTCGCTAGCTGACGCTCGAATACCGGACGGCAATTGACTAGCTCTTGTGCCAGCAGCTAAGGCTCGACCAGCTTTCTGATGCAGAGCATACGCCTGAGCTCGTTGCAGACAGGTTGACACTCGACGTCGCAGAAATGACAGATAGGCTGCCGGCATACCCATCTGGGCTGAGAGCATATCCTCGCGTCGTGCATATCCCAGACTCGCTATGTTCTCGAGTAGGGTATGGAAGCGAGGACCCAAGCAGCCGAAAGTGTCGATTGCGGCC
>WELB01000338.1:0-24056 GCA_009602725.1 Spirogloea muscicola | reverse complement strand
AGCTCCAGAAGCAGACGCTGGACAGGTCGACAAGGCCCTCATCGGCACTTCCGGTCTTCCTTCCCATCCCCGCCCTCCCTCCTGCCACTGCTGCTCCTCCACTTTTCTAGCAGCTCCTGCAGCGGACGCATGCCAGGTCAACAAGGCCCTCATTGGCATGGGGCCTTTCCTGCATCCACTTCTGGAGCTGCTAGAGGAGTGAGGCAGTAGCAGTGGCAGGAGGCATGGAGGGGGGGGAAAGAGAGCCCGAAGTGCCGATTGGGGCGTTGCCGACCTGTCCTGCTGGAGCTGCTATGGGAGGAGTGGGGCAGCAGCAGTGGCAGGAGGGATGGCATGGGGGGGAAGAACAGCCGGAAGGCGCAGCCATGAACGGGGCACCCGAGGAAGCCCCGGGGCCTGGCGCGGCCATGAGCGGGGCGAAGCGAGCGCGCCAGCCGGCGGCGGCAGGGGGCAATGGGGCCGCCGCCGTCGCCGCCGACGGCGGCGACGGCGGCGGCGCGAACCGCGGGCGCGGGCGCCCAACGGTCGGAAGGCGAAGGACGAGAAGAGGGGCTGGCCCAAAAAAAAAATTTGGGAAAGGAGGAGGAGGGAGCGAGGGGACCGGAAAGGGGGATGGAATGCGGCTGCTAATACCAAAAGAAGGGGACAGGGAGGCGTCGCTACGCCAGCGCATTTCTCCGTGACATGGTGACGATCACCTACTGCAAGCACCTGGCAGGCTTCCACAGACGCTTTCCAAAAATCAGCAGCCGTAATTTGATTCATTGCTGGCGCGCCGTTGCGGCTGCCGTCGTGGCTGGGGCCGCACGTGCGGCCGCCAGAGACACGTAGGCAATAGTTCTCGTCCAATCGGCGAGCGCCACGCCTGTGCCTGTCCTTGGCCAGGCGACCGCAGATGCGGCCGATCGAACGGCTGGTCAGCTTGTTGCCGGCCGGCTTGCCAACGGGCGCCATGGCGGGCTATTGGGCCCGGCACCCAGGCCGGCCCCAAATAAGTGGGAAAATAAAATGAAGTGACGCAGTAATGCTCCAACAACACAGTAACATGTTACTTTACCATTGCCATTGCTCCACTCATTTGTTTCCTACAGGGCGTCCATTCCCGCCCCTCTAGTCATTCCAATCCTTACTTGCTGACCAGGGATTGTTGAGCGCCCACTCGCACCTAAACCACACAGCTATGCACGAGACTACAGCGGGGGGGAGCTTAGTCACAACTGGGTTAGCAGCAGCAAGTCGTGCGTACCTTGCAGCTGTAGAGCCAACTTTCATCGACGTATCAGCCAAATAGATGCAGGTGCCTTTTTCTCGTACTCTGTTCATTCTCTTTTTGGGCTGGCATTTCCAGCCCTATCGTCAATATGCGAGCACTTTCTTCTTTTCTTACACAATATGTGCCCGCTTGACTTAGCCTGACTGTAACGATCTCACCGTTTGATTAGGCACCCCGGTGCTGTTCGAGAGAAGAGCTCGCCTTAGAGAAGAGGGGCTGGCAAAGCCAACCCAATGGACAATATTCAAAGCCAAAGAAAGAAGTGCCGAAAAAGGACTACACTACAAAGTGCAAGACGGTGCAGAGGGAGATGCAGATTGACGTTCAGTATCCACGTCTGAGCAACAGCAGATCAGAGTAACTCGGAGCAGGAAAAGCGGCACTCTGCCGGGACCCGGAAGCAGCAAGCATAGCACGGCCAGCGCGCGCGTGGACCGCATGAGCCAAAGAGCGCTGTAGCGAGACCGCCAGCCTCATCCGAGAGACCTGCGCGAGGGAGCCGGCAGCATTTGAAGCCTGGCGAACCCTGCCGCCGCTCGATGGCCTCCCGGGCAAGCCGCTGGAGGAGATACAACCAGCCACTGCCAAAGGCCCCGAGTAAGTCAATGGCCAGTGCCGCGAAGGCATTGCCTGGAGGGTGGTCAGAGCACTTGCGATCCTTACTCCGAGCTGCCAAAGCGACCGCGTGCCCGACGAGCGTCGCCGACTTCGCGGGGTTGGCCGAATCAACGCAATCTGCAGTCACCACATTAGCGATGATATGCGGACCTCCTCCGGGCGGAATGGCAACGAGGTCCGCACGGCGGGTGTGAAGCTGTCCGTCAGCGCCCCGCAGGATGGGCTTGATCGTCGAGTTCTCCACTGCCACCTTGTAGCCGGCCTCCAGGAACACACCCTGCATGGCGTCTCGCAGGAGGTCGTGTGAACCTGTCCGCTCGCCCCCATGCGCGTAGCGGAGCATGTGGGCCGCCAGCGCCGCAGGGTCATCGTGGCGGGCACTGCACTCGCACTGTTGGACCCCGACGAGGCAGGGAGGGAGGAAGCCAAGGAGCCGGTGGGCCGTCGTCCTGACAACCGCGTCTGGAATTGTCAGCGCCACGCAGATGGGGAGTGCTGATAGCCACGCCGCCGCCCCTGGAAAGGGGGCGTAGAAAACCCAGGCGCGCCCTCGGATGTCGTTTGGCGGAAGGAGCTCCACCACCTGGTCATAGGCCGCTTTGTCCACAAGCGCAGTGTAGCGGGCCTGGGCCCGCAGGTCGGGGGCTGTTCACATTATAGCCGCTAGCCGCTTGCCGCTTGACGAGCAAGTAGAGAGAAGTGGCAGTCCCAAAAGGGTGCAAGGGCTGTGAAACATAGCATTTTCAGAAAAAGGGCTCGCCCATTGAGGATAGGGGCTGGAACAGCCAGCCCAAAACAGAATGACCAAAGTACAAGAACGGGGCCAGGGGCAGCGCTACGCAAGACAAGCACAAAAGAAGATTTTCAGGTCCCTCCGTCATTGTGGCCCCTTCGACCCCTTCGTCAATTCTTTTCGAGCTGGCTTTTCACAGCCCTTGGCCCCATGGGGACTGTAAGGAATGCTGTGGATCGCCAAGCCCGGGCTGCCGGCGGTCTCTAGGAAAAGCGGGGAGGCATTGGGATGGGGCCGCAACGGTAAAATTGAGCAACGGTTACTGCAGGGGCAAGGGTCCAGGGGTCCGAGGTTGGGTGAAGAACTCACCCCCCCTCCCATCTCGGGTGCCCTCTATATAGCCCGACGGACTGCGAGCCCGGCCATACGGGCCCGGGTGGGACATTTGGCACCCAGTCTCTCGTTGACGACCCGTCCACGACCTGTCGACGGCTATCAACGGGCTACCACCGACAATCTACCCATCCATCGGCAACCACCGCCGTACTGACGGTCCCCCGTCACTAGCAGCTGACGGTCACTACCCCCAGGCTATCGTCAGCCGTCATCACTAACGACTAACAACGCCGTCAAGGCAGTCTACAGCACTGCCACCTCCCGTCGCCGTTCCAGCGCCAGCACCATGCTGTCTCGCGTGTCACGACTCCGGGTTGCGCCGCTCTCAGCTCTATATTAAACGTACTCTGTTCATTCCTTTTCGGGCTGGTTGTTCCAGCCCCTATTCTCAATGGGCGAGCACTTTCTTCTTCTATATTAAAGCCACGCTGCCCAGCCTGGTGAAATTGTCTGTCTCCAAGCATCTGTCAAGCCTTTCCTGCGGCACTGACAGTCAATTTATTTATCAGCCGGATGAGGTGTCTAGTCTCCAGGCATCTGTCAATACGTTACTGCTGCATTGACATTCCAGCCATGTAAAATTGTTACAGGGAGAGTGGCTCTCCCAAAGAGATTGGGAGAGCCACTTCTCTGTGTTAGGCCCAAGTCCTTCGCGCTCCGGCTCCTTCGGACTTTGTCCATTCCTTTGGGCTGGCCTTTCCCAGCCACCAGAATCTGGCCGCGCTTTCTCAGTGAAAAGCCAGCCCGAACAGAATCGACAAGAAGTGACAAGAGTTGGCAAGTGGCCCGCACGGGCGGGCGGCTTAACGGGCAAGTGCCCGCCCAGGTGCGCGCGGGCAATCCGCCAATCCTGTTATACCCTCGCCAGGTCCACCCTGCAAGGGAGTATATCGTATATTTGACAACAAACGAAGGCCAAATGACCAAGTACAAAGGCAAGCACATCTCAAGACCTGCATAACCTACAGCAGACTGACCCGCTCAGTAATCACGGGTCCAAACATGAAGGTCGCTGATCGATGCCTACATTTTAGATGTCAGATACGAAAGCCTCCTGCCACCAACTAGAGCTCGCCCAGCTTTCTGGTGCAAAGCGTTAGCCTGAGCACGCTGCAAACAGGCCGAAATGCGAAATGCGTCGTTGCAAGTACGACAGATATGCAGCTGGCAGGCCCATCTCAGCCGGAAACACATCTGCACGTCATACATAGCTCTCCCAAAAACGGGGTAAGGGCTGTGCACAGCTAGCCCGAAATCTCAACAGCGCTTCCAAATTGACTGGTGGCTGTGAGAGGCCAGCCCAAAACAATTGACAAGGTTGAAAAACAGACAAGGTCCGAAGGGGCCAAAAGCGCTTGTTAAACAGCTTGCTGGTATGTCAATACATGCCTTTGTCTAAACGTCATGAGAGCATGAGTCAGCTTCTCAGATGCACTCCCTCTCCACTCTCTCCCGACTTCCTTACTTTCATTCTCCCCCTCTTTATTCTGGTCCGTACTTCCACCATCCTCCTCCGCTCTTACGTGTTGCAGTATATTTCAGACACTATCACTCCAAATTTTGCCGTCTATTGTCGAGCATTCGTTACCCATACCACTTTCTTCCTTCGTATATTGGCTTTCGTCTCCCTACCCCCGTGCCTGTAAGCACTTCATTAAACTTGCCTCCCCTTTCCATTCTTCTTCCGTTCCCTTCGCCTTCTCCTCTCCTCTAGCGCAATGCTTTCCACGGACGATAGCAAGGTAATATCACCAATTGCGGTCCTCCTTTTCTTGCATGTGTCGATTTTTTGCTAGTCTGGTGCTAGTTGTGTGCATCTCACGAATCCCTCAAGGCGCCTGACAATTGCACCTGATAAAATGATGTGCCTATGAATGCATGATCTTGCATTATCTTGCTCATTATGCCTGCTCAGGCATTCACACAAGAATGTAAAAGGAAGTCATGGAGCGCAGCTTTCAGAAACAAATATCCGAAGCTGTTATTGGTGTTCTTCTGTATAAAACCTTGTCAGACTCTATGTGTAGGATGTAGGCTCTTAGGCAACGCAGCCCCCCAATAAGAGCGCTGAGAGGGCCCTGTTGCCCAGCCTGACGGCTTCGCATCCCTAATTTGCAATCCCATTGCGCCTATATTGAACAGGCTGATCTTCACAACCGCACCTAAACATAAGCAGCCGCAGTATGTGACTCATGATAGCCAATCTTCTAGCCTTCCGTTTGAGTCATCAAGCTCTGCAACCTGCTAGTGCATGTCGACCACGAAGGCAGAGCAAGTTGTAAACTTCATATTGGTCTACCTTCTAGTCTCACTGATTTGACATGTCAAGCTCCGCAATCTCCATACAGTCGCAAGTCGACCACTTCACAGACAATGACCACAATCAACGCCTCTACATCCCACATGATCCCCTTCATTTGTTCCGAAGTCTCCGCCAGAGCACCCACTACATCCGTCTGTGTTACATGTGCAGAGGTAGCCCCCCGTCACTGCGGAACAGGCACATCCATGGTTCGCACAGACTGGAGGTGGCGGCGCCGGTGGCGTATTACAAGCTGCCAGAACAATGCGAACTCATGAGGTTCTGACACGAAGGACCACAGCAGTTGCTTTGTGGCAGAGCACTGCAGATCTACAGGATACGAATAGGCAGGTTACTGGAGCTAATACCTGCACGACTGTCAGGTCTTGTGCAGCTAGCATCGGGAGAGGAGCTTGCAAGTATGACCGCCTCTAGCCATACATTGGAGCTATACTATTGGATCCTAATTTGATTTCGACTTTTGTTTCGAGGAACATGCACCTGTGGCCTCCTTACCGTTGCTGGAAGTTGTTGATACGCACTGGCAGTCGGTGTTGCCATTGGTCCCTACGTCTTGGCATGCGCACCCGCCTGCCAGGAAGTGGCAACAACAAACAGGAGTCATGATCTTCATCCCGTATTCACATCCCAGGTTACGAGATTAATGTGCAAATAAAGTCAACTTAATTGGTGCTAATAGATGTACTTCCAGTGTAGACGTGAATAAGGACTCCTGTGTGGACGATTGCAGTAACTGTGAGACGTGCAGGTTGGATTCAAAGCATGGGGCTGACCTCATGCTTTTAAACCAACACAGCAACATGCTAAATGCATGTACGACTATTCCGAATCTGGACATGATACAAATGGGTGGAGGAGTATCTTACACGAAGGGGTGCAGTCTCCTTGGCAGCCACAACTGCCTGCGGTACCGCCAGGAGCGCCGCTGCAGGGCTTGTTTGTGCAGCCGTTACTTGCGCACGTGGAGCCTGTCAGTCGCCTTGCGCGTTGAAGCCCTTCATATCGGTCCTGGGTATCATTACAGAGCTTTGTGCGATGAGGCCGGAGTGGAGGGACGCGATCATGAGGCCAGGTGCACTTGCGTAGCGCTGTTGGAAAGAGCTTGGGGTAGTAGCCAGTATCCACAAGCGTGGAGACACCCTCTGTCATGTGGTTAACAGCCTGACATGTTAAACGAACTAAGGATGCTCCTTCCACGGGCTCGAATTTGACATGGCAGCTGGTGAAGCGATCGGCCGCCACGTGGTCTCCTGCCTCACATGTCACACAGCGCCATCTGCCGCATCAAGAAGGAAACAGTCAGTTCCGGGGACCACTTTTCTGAAGGCTCATACGCCCACCTTCGCTAATCTGCGCGAACTTGCCACTTATTCTGGGGTGCACTGATTAGAGTCAACAGCATAGAAGATACTGCCACCGCAAGGCATGATAGCAGTAGCAATGGGGGCAGTTCGTCCACTCACCTTGCCCTCGCAGTGCATCCTGTGTGATGCACCAGGATGCAGTCGTCGCTGTTGGTCGTCATGCCAACTGGCAGCCCCTTGGCGTGAAACATCTCCCCGGTGTCGTCGCTGAGAATGGCGTACTCGAGCTCCTCCTTGGCAGCATCGACATGGCTGCAGCAGAAGGGTGCTACGACGGCAAGCAGCACGAGGTAACGGAAGCGCAGCCGCCAACCTTTGCAAGCCAGACTGGAGGTCGCCATGTGCAGGTAGCCAGATGGGCAAGCAGATGTGGAGGCAGGAGCCAGGCGCGTCTGAGCCGAGGGCCGAGCACCTCGGGACTCTTATAGAAGAGGGAGAGAGACTCAGAGGGGGAGGGTCGAGCCCCGAAAGTGCAGAAGGAGAGAGAAGGCATGCGGTGCGCATGAAACGAAAGGGTGGCCAAATCAAGCCAATTTACTGTTCAGACAGAATCGATTATTGATGGGAGGCAAAGGAAAGATGAAAGAGGCCGAAGAGAGCGAGAAGACTTGGGAGTGGGAGAGGGAGAGGGAGGCGTTGCGATGCCTGCATTCTTTGCTACATAGACAAAAACACCCATTACATGCACCCGGCTGGCTCTCACAGCCGCTCTCAAATTATCAGCACCTGCATTCTGCTTTCCTGCCCACGCGCCGCGGCGCCCGCCACCATGCCGGGCATGCCGCACGTCTCGCAGCCGGCGCACGAGGCCGCGGTTTCTCGCTCCAATCAAAGGAGAGAGAAGCAGCCAAACCAATCGGGCACGGGCCACGCTCGTGATGTCCTCGCTGGCCGGCCGGCCGGCTGACGGGCCGACCGCGGCCGCCAGGCAGCCCTCGGGGCCGGCGCCGACATGACAGGAGGGAAGGATTCCAAACGAGTACTGTAATATCCTGCCATTGCCACTGCACTAGTGGGTCCTAAGTGATTATCCTACCGGGCAAGCTTGAGAAAGCGCTTTTGGCCCCCTCGGTTCTCAGCATTCGCGACGTCTTTCCGCAATGTCGTTGTTCTGGTAACCACTTGGTAACCAAAGATTTATTGAGCGCCCACTCGCAGAGAGAGAGAAGAGCTCGCCCAAAGAGAAGAGGGGCTGGCAAAGCCAACCCAAAAAGAATGGACAGTGTTCAAAGCCAAAGTAAAAAGTGCCGGAAAAGGACTACACTACAAAGCAAGGGCTGTGAAAAGCACGAGACGGTGCGAGACGGTGCGGAGGGAGATGCAGATGGATGCTGAGTATCCACGTTTGAGCAACAGCAGATCAAAGTAACTCGAAGCAGGAAAAGCGGCACTCTGTCGAGACCCGGAAGCAGTAGCCATAGCACGGCCCCCGCGCGCGTGGACCGCGAGAAAGAAGAAAGTGCTCGCCCATTGAGATAGGGGCTGGAAAAGCCAGCCCAAAAACGAATGAACAGTACGAGAAGGGGGCCAGGGGAAGCGCTAAGAAAACAAGCACACAGAGAAACAAAGCAGCTACGAATCACTCAGTAACCTCTGCTAAGCAGCCGCAGGTCGGAGATGCTAGGCTCGTGGAAGTGGGTCCCCTGGCCGGAGCCAGAGGCAGCAGCGAGGGCTCTGCCGGCACGAAGGTGCAACGCCCGGGCCATAGACCTCTCAATGGGCGAGAAAGGGCCCATTGAGTTTAGGGGCTGGAAAAGCCAGCCCAAAAACAATGAACAAAAAGTACGAGAAGGGGGCAAGGGGAAGAAAGCGCAGCCAGATTGACTGGTGAATGTGAGAGGCCAGCCCAAAGCAATGGACAAGATCTGAAGGAGCCGGAGTGCTAAATACCACCCACCAGCCACCAGTCAATCTGGCCGCGCTTCCCACGGGGACGCCAACCAGATCTAAATACTAAGACAACAGCAGGTGGATTCTCAAGGGGCTTAAGCGCAGGAGTTGTAGAGAGTTGTTTTGTGCTTTCTGCAACTTCCGGCCCTTTCAGAACTTGTACTATTGTTGGACTGGCCTCTTACAGCCATCGCCTAACATTGCAAGCCCTGTATCCCTTTGTTCTACAGAGCGCTCAATGACACTCTCACGCAGACATTGTATACTTGGATTGGATTTTCAAAGCAGTTCAAATTCTTTTAAGTTTCTGTGGCTGACATGAAGGTAAAATTATATTCGAGGGCCTGCACGTTGCAACGCGCATGACTAATGGCCGGCCTGCTGAGACCCGCCGTCTGCAAGAAATGATTATCGTCAAGCGCTTTCCCTGAGGCAGGCCGAAGGCGTTGGTGTCGCAAGCAAAGGTCCGAGCCAAACAATCAATGCGTCAAGACAAGGCAATAAGATAACGGTTGAATTGTAAACAATGTGTCATACAGGCGTCCAGGGGAATGAAAAAGAGAAACCTCCTTGGGCGCTTCTACTCTTTGTATACCACGTAGAGGTTTCGCGGAGCCGCTGGAGTCGCCGCCGAATGCGGAAACCCGTGCCTAAGAACTAGGAATTCAGATTCCGAGATGGGGCTTGTGCTGCCGTCGCGCGCTGGAAGTTCAGGTTTTCAGCGTCGCGTACCGCTATTAAGGTTTGCGCTTTCTCTAATGTCGCGCGTCGTCCTTCGCCCGACTGGTGAGGTGGTTGGCCTCCTCAATGAAGGGCCTTCTCAACGAAGAAAGTGCTCGCCCATTGAGAATAGGGGCTGGAACAACCAGCCCGAAAAAGAATGAACAGAGTACGAGAAGGGGGCCAGGGGAAGCGCTAAGTAACAGAAACAAAGCTGCTACGAGACACTCAGTAACCCCTGCTAAGCAGCCGCAGATCAGAGATGCTGGGCTCCTGGAAGTGGGTCCCCTGGCCAGAGCCAGAGGCAGCAGCGAGGGCTCTGCCGGCACGAAGGTGCAGCGCCCGGGCCATGGACCTCTGCAGCGAGACGGCCAGGCGCATTCGATACACTTGCGCCAGCGACCCGGCTGCAGGGAAGTCAACCGGCTCCCCATGGAAGCGCCGGGCGATGGTGTGGCGGGCGAGCTGGGTGAGCAGCTCGAGCCACCGAGCGCCCAGCGCCCCATGTGTGTCGATGGCCAACGGGAAGAACTCGTCTTCCCGCGGATGATCCGCGTACTTCAGCTCTTTGGCCCGAGCAGCGCAGGCGACCGCATACCCAGCCGTGGTGGCACATTTGGCTGGGTGTGAGCGGTCATAGGCATCAGTAGTCACCACGTCCAGGAGAAGACGTGGCCCGCCGGCCTGTCGGGTGGCCACCAGGTCTACACGCCTGGCATGGAGACCGTCGGCCCTGTGCTGGATTGGCATGATTCCGGAGTGCTCTGCTGCCACGGAGAAACCAGCCTCCAACAGGATGCCATGCATTACGTCGCGGAGGCGGTCGTGGGCCGCTGTCCGCTCTCCGCCGTGGGAACAGCGCAGAACATGAGCAGCCAGCTCTCCAGGCTCGGTCCCGCGCTCGCCACACTCACATTGACGCACACCCTGGAGACATGGCGGCAGTAGGCCCAGGAGCCGGTGGACGGCACTTCGGAATACCTCGTCCGGGAGGGTGAGGGCGTCGTAGAGGGGGAGGGCCTGGAGCCACGCCGCAGCCCCCGGGGAAGAGCATGCAGAGTCTGCTAAAAGAGAGAAGCGCTAAAAGCTCTGAAAGCCTACAGGCATATACCAAGATGACGACATGCCAAGCGGGGGAAACGAGATCCTGTAGCCGACAGGGGAAAAGTAGGAATCACGTGAAAGGTTCCAGGGCTTGAGACAAGAGAATGAGCTCGCCCATAGAAGAGGGGCTGGCAGAAGCCACTCAGAAAAGGATGGACAAAGTCCAAAGGGCCACAACAGGTGCCGAGAGATAGGGCTAGGTCCTGAATAGGGTTCAGGTGTGGTTCTCCGAGCGACTCGTAGCTGCTTTGTTTCTGTGTGTGCTTGTTTTTCTTAGCGCTTCGACCAGACCCCCTTCTCGTACGTTGTTCGTTCTTCTTTGGGCTGGCTGCAGCGCACACCATCCATCTGGTCGCGGGCGCCGCCGCCGCGGCCGCCACCCCTCTTAAACCCCGGGCCGCCGCCGGCGCCGTCGCCGGCGGCGCCCGCCATGGGGTCCGCGGCGGCGTGCAGCTCTCGGCGCCGCCCTCGGAGCCGGAGTCCCGAACTTCCCCCGGCCAAGTTCGCGTGGGCGCAGCGGTTTCTCACCCTCGCCGCCTTCCATGCCGCCACCACGCCACCTCCGCCGCAGCCCCCCCTTCTTCCGCCGTCGCCACCCTCGCCTGCGAAGCCCCCGCGCGCGCCGTGCCCCACCTGCCCGCGGGATTTCGCAACTCCCCATGGTGTCTCTGTGCATCGGCGACACTGCAAGGGGCATGCCAGCCCCACCGGCCCGCCGCCCGCAGCGGCCGTCGCGGCTTGCAGCCCCATCGTCCAGGCCCTGGCATCCACTCGGGCGGAGCATTCCACGGAGCATTCCACGGAGCATTCCACGGAGGCCACTACTCTATCGCCTCCCGCCCGAGAGAAGTGTCGGGCACCAACGTTATCGCCTCCACCCCTGAGAAGCGAGGGGACCCACGAGGTGACCACGCTCCTCCATCCTCAGGGTACCATGTCCCATGTGCTCGGCCCTGACGCCCCTGAGTGTGCTTCTCCGGCGACAGTGGTGCGGCAGCCGCTACCGCCCGCCGAGCCGTCGTCACCACAGCCGCCGACGTCCCCACCGCCCCCACCTCCTCCGACGCCGCCTTCCCGATCATCCGCCATCCCGCCTCTCGAGCCGCCCAGCCTTCCACAGTCGGCGCCATCGACGCCCCCCCCATCTCCGCCGCCTCCACCCCCGCCGAGCGAGCCGGCTCCACCGCCGTCGCCCTCTCCTCCCTCGCCCGACCCGCCTCGGTGCCAGCTTTGCCAGAGGACCTTCACCACGCGGTCCGGCCGGTCCAACCACCAGCGAACTTGCGCGGGCAACATCAACCGTGCGGAGCAGGCGCGGAGCGCAGCGGCGGCGGGTGGTCGTCGGGGCAGACCAGGCAGGCCTCCCGCGCCGTCCCCGCCCACGCCTCACCACTGGCAGTGGCTGGCCGACCTTGACCTGGCCGCAGTTCACCGCCAGGCGGCCCTGCCGCTCCTACGCCATGTTCCACGCTGGGCACGCCCACACCTCCGCCGCGCGCTCCGCCCGGTGACACAGCGGATCGTCGTGGACCACAGAGACGAGGCGGCGTGGAAGCTGTTCATCCTCTTCCCCCGGCTGTTGCTCGGGCGGGTCTCTCTCGACAGCCGCAAGCAGGGCCAGCAGCCCCTCTTGGAACGCGTCCAGTTGTTCGAGAGCGGGCACTGGGAGGAGCTCCTGGCGAGGCACGACGCAGCCGTGGCGGCATCCGAAGCCAACCGTGGTGGTCGAGGGGCAACACACGACCGGGCCGCCAGCGTCCGCAGGGCTCTTCGCTACGGCCACGCGGGCGAGCTCTCCCGGGCTGTGCAGGCCCTGGACGATGCGATGCTGGCGCCGACCAATGCGGCAACCCGGGCGGCTCTGGACTCCCTCCACCCCCCGTCCAGCTCCCCCCTGCCACCGTGGTTGGCCGCGTTCGCCCCGCCGGAGGAGGTGGTCTTGGACGCCGACGCCCTCATGAAGGCTCTCCAGACCAGCCGTCGCGCAGCCGCCGGCGGCCCCTCCCGCATGCTAACTGAGCACCTGCGGGAGATCTTCCTTGAGGGTGAGGCAACAGACTTCAACGCGCTGCTGCAGATCTGCCAGCATATGGCCCGCGACAATGTGCCGGCCAGCATCCGCGGCGTACTGTGCACCAGCACGCTGCTCGCCCTCGACAAGCCGAGCGGGGGAGTCAGGCCCATTGCCATTGGGGAGGTCCTGTACCGCCTGGTGAGCCGCGTACTCTGGCAGCAGCATGCGGGGCCGGCGCAGGTGCACATGGCGCCACACCAGTACGGCGCGGGGCTGCGGAGTGGGGGCGAGGCCGTCGTCCATGGGGTTCGTGCGACCTTGGACCAGCACCCGGGGTGGCTGGTGCTGGCCGTTGACGTGAAGAATGCCTTCAACACTGTGGAGCGCGCCAGCATTGCGGAGGAGCTCCGGGCATCCTTCCCCTCCCTGGTACCCTTTTTCCGCTTGGGGTACGGTCAGCCCAGCGACCTCCTCTGGCGGACAGGGGGAGATCAAGTGGAGGTCCTGCAGTCCCAAGCGGGCACGCGGCAAGGAGACCCCCTCGCCGGCTTCTACTTTGCGCTCGCTCACCACCGGGCCCTGCAGGCAACCGCCGCGGCACACCCAGGAGTCCTACTCCCCTCCTTCGCGGACGACACCACCATCGTCGGCCCTCCGGAAGACGTGGCGGCGGCCTTCATCACCCTTGAGCTGCAGCTGGCCACCCTCGGCCTGTCCACCCGGGCGTCAAAGTGCGCGGCCTGGTCTCCCAGCGGCCTCCCACCCAACCTGACGCTGCCCACCGGCTGCCAAACTCCAGCAGATGGCTTCACCCTGCTGGGGGTCCCCATCGGCGCGCCGTCCTTCGTGGAGGGGCAGCTGCGAGCCCGCCTGGCGGAGCACCTTCAGCCTGCGGCCCGGCTTCCCGAGCTGGACGACATGCAACTATCGCTGGCCATGTTGACCAGGGCCATTGGGCAGCGGCCCCAGTACCTGACGCGGGCCACTCCGCCGTCCCCTGGGGCGTTGGCAGCGTATGCAGATTTCGATGCAAGCATGGTGGCGAGCTTGGCGGCCCTGGTCCGCCACCAGGGCTTCCTCCAGTCGCCAGCAGCTATCCACCAGGCGGCGCTACCCCTCAGCCACGGTGGTCTCGGCCTGCGCCCGCTCGCTCGTTCTTGCCGGGCGGCATACCTCGGCAGCTGGGCGCAGACTGCCGCCTCCGTGGCCCAGCGCTTCTTGGTCCACGGCCGGCGGGCACTGGAGCAGGCGGTGGCGGAGGTCGACATGGGCCCGCTGCCGTTCCAGGTGTCGCTTCGCTCCGCCCACCAGGAGCTGCTCGCGGCGCACCCGGACCTGGCCGGCCAGGCGGTATCCTTTGCGCACCTCGCGCACACCGCCGACTTGCGCGTCCAAGCGCGCATCGCGGCAGTGGTCGACAAGGCCGCCTACACCACCGCCGTGCTCCAGCTCCCCGAGGCCGACTTGCGCGGGCGCGCGAGACTCCACTCGGCCTCTTCCCCGGGGGCTGCGGCGTGGCTCCAGGCCCTCCCCCTCTACGACGCCCTCACCCTCCCGGACGAGGTATTCCGAAGTGCCGTCCACCGGCTCCTGGGCCTACTGCCGCCATGTCTCCAGGGTGTGCGTCAATGTGAGTGTGGCGAGCGCGGGACCGAGCCTGGAGAGCTGGCTGCTCATGTTCTGCGCTGTTCCCACGGCGGAGAGCGGACAGCGGCCCACGACCGCCTCCGCGACGTAATGCATGGCATCCTGTTGGAGGCTGGTTTCTCCGTGGCAGCAGAGCACTCCGGAATCATGCCAATCCAGCACAGGGCCGACGGTCTCCATGCCAGGCGTGTAGACCTGGTGGCCACCCGACAGGCCGGCGGGCCACGTCTTCTCCTGGACGTGGTGACTACTGATGCCTATGACCGCTCACACCCAGCCAAATGTGCCACCACGGCTGGGTATGCGGTCGCCTGCGCTGCTCGGGCCAAAGAGCTGAAGTACGCGGATCATCCGCGGGAAGACGAGTTCTTCCCGTTGGCCATCGACACACATGGGGCGCTGGGCGCTCGGTGGCTCGAGCTGCTCACCCAGCTCGCCCGCCACACCATCGCCCGGCGCTTCCATGGGGAGCCGGTTGACTTCCCTGCAGCCGGGTCGCTGGCGCAAGTGTATCGAATGCGCCTGGCCGTCTCGCTGCAGAGGTCCATGGCCCGGGCGCTGCACCTTCGTGCCGGCAGAGCCCTCGCTGCTGCCTCTGGCTCTGGCCAGGGGACCCACTTCCAGGAGCCCAGCATCTCTGATCTGCGGCTGCTTAGCAGGGGTTACTGAGTGTCTCGTAGCAGCTTTGTTTCTGTTACTTAGCGCTTCCCCTGGCCCCCTTCTCGTACTCTGTTCATTCTTTTTCGGGCTGGTTGTTCCAGCCCCTATTCTCAATGGGCGAGCACTTTCTTTTTTCAGCGCCTATTCTCAATGGGCGAGCACTTTCTTTCCTTCATTGAGGAGGCCAACCACCTCACCAGTCGGGCGAAGGACGACACGCGATATTGGAGAAAGCGCAAACCTTAATAACGGCACGCGACGCTGACAACCTCATTTCCAGAGCGCGACGGCGGCACAAGCCCCATCGCGGAATCTTAACTCCTAGTTCTGAGTGTCTCGTAGCAGCTTTGTTTCTGTTACTTAGCGCTTCCCCTGGCCCCCTTCTCGTACTCTGTTCATTCTTTTTCGGGCTGGTTGTTCCAGCCCCTATTCTCAATGGGCGAGCACTTTCTTCTTAGGCACGGGTTTCCGAACTCGGCGGCAACTGCAGCGGCGGAGGCGCCGGCCACGGGGATATTCCGTGAAGGCGTTGTAGCAAGTGGCCGGGCGCTTATTAGTCCCATGAGGCCGCAGGCAGGGCTCCGCGAAACCTCTACGTGGTATACAAAGAGTAGAAGCGCCCAAGGAGGTTTCTCTTTTTCATTCCCCTGGACGCCTGTATGACACATTGTTTACAATTCAACCGTTATCTTATTGCCTTGTCTTGACGCATTGATTGTTTGGCTCGGACCCTTGCTTGCGACACCCACGCCTTCGGCCTCAGGGAAAGCGCTTGACGATAATCATTTCTTGCAGACGGCGAGTCAATTATTCATGCGCGTTGCACCGTGCAGGCCCTCGAATATAAGTTTACCTTCATGTCAGCCACAGAAACTTAAAATAATTGAACTACTTTGAAGATTCCAATCCAAGTATACAAAGTTTGCGTGAGAGTGTATTGAGCGCTCTGTAGAACATAGGGATACAGGGCTTGCAATATTAGGCGATGGATGTAAAAGGCCAGTCCAACAATAGTACAAGTTCTGAAAGGGCCGGAAGTTGCAGAAAGCACAAAACAACTCTCTACAACTCTTGCGCTTAAGCCCCTTGAGAGTCCACCTGCTGTCGTCTTAGTATTCAGATCTGGTTGGCGTCCCCTTGGGAAGAAAATTTCGTGTGTAAAAAACAAATGTAGGCCAAATGGCCAAGTACAAAGGCAAGCACATCTGAAGATCTACATAACTCACAGCAGATTGGCCCGCTCAATAATCACGGGTCAAAACATAAAGGTCACTACTCGATGCATGAATACTAGATGCCAGAATTGGAGCCCTTCTGCCACCAACTAGAGCTCGCCCAGCTTTCTGGCGCTAGGCACTAGCCTGAGCACGCTGCAAACAGGCCGAAACTCGTCGTCGCAAGAGCGACAGATATGCAGCTGGCAAGCCCATCTCAGCCGGAAACACATCTGCACGTCGAGTGTAGCCTAGATTGGCAATGTCTTGAAGCAGAGTGTGGAAACGAGGACCCAGACAGCCATAGATGTCGATTGCCGCTGGCAGGAGCTGATCGCATTGGGGGTAATCGAAGTAGTGCCGCAGTTTGCTCTGTTCTGCACCGCTCACTGCATGCCCAGCGATATGTGTCGATGCTGGGCCCTTATATGCCTCCGTAACAACAACGTCGACCAAAGGCCGTGATCCACCACCAGGTTGCACGCCCACAATGTCAAGTGTGCGGCGATGATGACGTCCCTGGGCGTCCGTGGTGATAGGCATGATGTTGTTGACTTCCACGACCGCTCGGTAGCCGGCTTCGCGCATCAAGCCCGCCAGCGCATCGCGAAGGAGGTTGTGAATGCCCACCACTTCTGGTCCAGTGGGGCATCTCGGCATGTGAGTGGCGAGCACAGCACCCTCTGCACGGAAGCCGCACTCGCACTGGCGGACCTCAATCAGGCAGTTAGGTGGGAGGCCGAGAAAGAGTTGAAGCGATGTCCGAAAGGCCTCGGAGCTGATGCTGAAGGCATTGGTGACGGGGGGAGAGGTGATCCAGTCAGTGGCACCAGGTGTGGCCAGAGAAGTAAGTCTTGCCAAGCTCCTTGGATTGTTCAGAATCTCTGGCAGCCTCCTCAACCTTCTGCGGCGTTCGTCTTCCACTGCCGTAACCAGTCTGGATTGTGCCCCTCTATCAGAAGCCTGGGCGAGGGCGGAGAATGGCGTGAGTATGGGTTAGAGAGAGGGAAAAGAGCTGATGGCTGAGACGCGGATGCTCCTCAGATCCGCTTGGAAGGGGAATGAGCCTTCCTCCACATTGCGTACAGGGTCGTGGGGGCAAGGGAAGCGCATGGGGAGCAGGGAGGCGATCTGGTGCCAGCAGCCCAGGAAGGCTGCTTGCGCCGTCTGCTCCGACGACCGGCAGCCAAGGCCGCCCATGCGAGTAGGGAAGGAAGCCTGGAGGGAAGCTGAAGCTGAGGGGAAAGACGAAGAATGTAGTAGGGATGCCAGGGACTGCTGAAGGGAGTCATCATATTCCTTTTAGAGCTCCGCCACCATGCCCAATGGGGCGACTGTCCGTTGCAGATAGCAAGCCCGTTGGCCGATGCAGCGGGTGAGGATGGCCAACGCCAGCTGCGTGTCCCCAAGGAGGGGAAGGAAAGGGAGGGAGGCAATTTTTTTTGAAGGCGTTCCCGCAAGTCCACCGCCACATGAGCTGGTGTACCGAAGGGGACCTTAAGGATGGCCAGCCCATTGGCAGGGGTCTGACAGCCGTGGGGGAGCTAAGGTTGGCAGGGAGACCGTGTGGGGACCAGGCCACGCTCTTGGACGGGCACCCGGAGGCCCATCGATCCAATTCGCGAACGAGCAAGGGTAAGCCGCCATGTTTTCAGCTGCTGCCGAGTGAGATACCACTCTCAGTATGAGATTTCGATGCCGAGGGAGTGGCTGTCCTTCTACGGAGGCATGGATAGTATTGCAGCTCCCACTAACGTCCAGCACGTTGAGGTGCAAAGAGTGTCAGCCTTTCAAAAGGCAGATGATAGGCGCAGCTGCTTTCCAATCGTACCTTCGCTTGTTGGAAGCACCATCATCCAACATGCCAGCTCAAACAAAGTGCTTGTTAAGTACTAGAGCCTCTAACAAGGGAATGCCCTTCGAAGTAAATTGCCTGCTAGAAAGCAGGCAAGCGAAAGGCCAGCAGTCCCGCCGTATGGGAGCTGAAAGGAGCATTGTCCTATAGCCCCCAACACTCTGAGATCTATTGTTGTCGTATGGGTTGGGCCAGTGTAAGCATTTCTGTTATTGCTGCACCCTGACTAAAGATTTAAGGCAAACAATGAAACAAAAAATTGGCGATCGCTAACACTCCTCCCAACTTGTTTGCGTGGATGCTACTTATCTAAGGCCGCGCAATAATGGGTTGGGCTTCGCAATCAGCAGGCTTCGTGATGATTTTTCACACTTGACATAGAGTGGCTAAGTGCCGTCTCTGCTTTTTGCCTGTCCATGCTTTTGGGCATGATCTCTCCACCCCCATTCTGTAACCTAGAAAGCAGTACCTGCGGTAGTGCATGGGAATGGCAACTTTGTGCAGCAACAACACCAACGGCACATCTGGAGCCGGTGTTGGGGCTAGTCAACAATGCCTGTCAGCCGGGTCATCAGTACAAATTTACAGTGGCCTTGCCAGGGTGCGGGAGGCCACCCTCCTTCGGAGTAGCCAATCAATGAGATTGCGGGCCGTCCAGATAGGTCGACATTGATTAACCTGGCCACTCGTGTTTACCAGCCCGGTAGAGAAGCGCATTCCAACATGCCATTGCCAGTCATATGGCTGGCCAGTCAAAGGCCTCCAGATGATAGACACCTGATCTGACGGCAGTCTGCCGTCAGCATAATTGTATCTTCCATCATCTTAAATCTTCTACATGACCCCTGGTCAGATCTAAAGAGAAGGCAGGGCTCTCTTAGCGGGACCCTCTTGTCGCATATGTCTGGCGGGCCTTTATGTCTCGGCGGTGGCCCCGTTATGTAAGAAAAAGTCCGTGTATTAGAAACAAATGTAGGTCAAATGTTTAAGTACAAAGGCAAGCACATCTGAAGAAATACATACCTCACAGCAGATTGACCCGCTCAATAACCACGGGTCAAACCACAAATGTCACTACTCGATGCATGCATACCAGATGCCAGAAACGGAGCCCTTCTGCCACCACCTAGAGCTCGCCCAGCTTTCTGGTGCAAGGCACTAGCCTGAGCACGCCGCAAACAGGCCGAAACTCGTCGTCGCAAGAGCGACAGATATGCAGCTGGCAAGCCCATCTCAGCCGGAAACACATCTGCACGTCGAGTGTAGCCTAGATTGGCAATGTTTTGAAGGAGAGTGTGGAAACGAGGACCCAGACTGCCAAAGATGTCGATTACCGCTGGCAGGAGCTGATCGCATTGGGGGTAATCGGAGTAATGCCGCAGTTTTCTTGGTTCTGCGCCGCCCACTGCGTGCCCAGCGAAGTGTGTCGATGCTGGGCCTTTATATGCCTCCGTAACAACGTCGACCAGGGCCCGTGGTCCTCCACCAGGTTGCACGCCCACAGTGTCAAGTGTGCGGCGATGATGACGTCCCTGGGCGTCCGTGGTGATAGGCATGATATTGTTGACTTCCACGACCGCACGGTAGCCGGCGTCGCGCATCAAGCCCGCCAGGGCATCGCAAAGGAGGTTGTAAATGCCCACCACTTCTGGTCCAGTGGGGCATCTCAGCATGTGAGTGGCGAGCACAGCACCCTCTGCACGGAAGCCGCACTCGCACCGGCGCACCCCAATCAGGCAATTAGGTGGGAGCCGAGAAAGAGTTGAAGCGATGTCCGAAAGGCCTCGGAGCTGATGCTGAAGGCGTTGGCGACGGGGGGAGAGGCGATCTAGTCAGTGGCACCAGGTGTGGCAAAGGCTATCAGACTGACGATTCCCCACTGACGACTACCACCCCCCGGTTGTGGAAAATCGGAGCCTCAAGGAGAATGAAATGGCAGAAAAGATGTCAAGAAAGCCTTCGAACGATGGCGAAGGCAGAGGAGGCCGGTGCAGCAGTAAATGCCTTTGTCAGGCTAGAGCCACACACTGTAGAAGAGGCACCATCACCTCCTTAGGGAGACGACGCTAAAAATAGCCTTCCTGCGAAGAGAAATGAGTGTGTATTAAGTGATGGAGGGCCTATGTGGCCAAGTACAAAGGCATGCACATTGACAAATGTACATCACCTGCTGCTAAGCTGACCCGCTCAGTAACCACGAGTCAGCACATAAGAGGTCGTTAACTGATGCCCGAATACCGGGCGGCAATAAACATGCGCTTGTGCCACCAGCTAAGGCTCGACCAGCTTTCTGAATGCAACGCATGAGCCTGAGCTCGCTGCAGACAGGCTGACACTCGACGTCACAAAAATGACAAGTCGGCTGCCGTCATGCCCATCTGAGCTGGAAGCATATCCTCACGTCGTGCATATCCCATTCTCGCGAGGTTCTCAAGAAGGGTATTAAGCGAGGACCCATGCAGCCGAAGGTGTTAATGGCGGCCGAGGGGGGTATCTGAAAAGGTCTTGAGCAGAGGAACGGGCAGGAGGTCAACGCGGAGAGCCCTAAATCGAATCGAGCACCTTCTTTCTAAATCGAAGAGGAGTGACTTCTTTCGCGGCAGGCCATCGGTCGCGGGCAGGGTCAGCAAGGTGAGCTGCCCGGCTTCAGCACTGCCGGGTCCTTGGCCAAGGTGTTCCGAAGCGGCTGTCGTTTTCCTTCCAACGCTCCCTGGCTCACGCAGTGCTGAAGCGGGCAGGCCGCGCCGTGGCAGCTGCTTCTGCGTCTTGTCGGGGTGCCTCTTTTCCAGCTGCACCTCACTCCGACTTGCTGCTGCTACCTTGAGGTTACTAAGCTCCCATCCGCTGTTATCTCTTGCATGGGTTTGAAATTTAGGCGCCTTTTGGCCCTGTGGACCTTGTCCAATTATTCTGGGCTGGCTATCTACAGCCCCTGCCTTAGTTTGGAAGAGCTGTTGTATTCCAAAGGGGGCGAGGGTGGTAAAAAGGCAGCCCAAAAAGTGTTGACGACGTCGACGGTGCCGAAAAGCGAGGAGGACTCGAAGAAAAACCACTATCAAGAAAGGGCGATGGCCGTGAATGGCCAGCCCAGAAGAATCAAGAATGGACAAGTTCTGAAGGGGCCAGAGAAGCGCTGAAGCGCAGCGACTCAAGTGGGACCTCGGCACTCATTATCCCCTGTTGAGCAGCCGCAGGTCAAAGAAACTAGTCTTTGGGTAGCGGGTCCTCTGGTTATAGCCAGAGACTGCAACCAAGGCGCGACCGGCATTTAGATGCCAACAACCCAATCCGAGAGGACAAAGCAATGTCGAAGAGGACAACCGATATCAAGAAACAGCTCGTCCAGGCTGATAGCAACCCAATCTCGACAGCACGAGTGGCTGCCGCGGATGGGCTACTCTCCGATCCTTGGGCGGGCAACATTTGCAGTTCCGCAATGCTCGCCTAGACTGGCGGAAGGACGGCGGGGCTCAGCAGGCCGACCATCAAGCATGCGCGTCGCACAGTGCAAGCCCTTCCCGCATCACACTACCTTCATGTTACTTATTTATGTAATAGAAGGTAAAAGGAAAATTAAAAGAATGCCAATGTGAGTATACAAGGCTTGCGTGGAAGTGTACATTGAGTGCTCTAGAACAAGGGGAAACCGCTCTTCCGATCCAAGGCAATGGCTGTGAGAAGCCAGCCCAGAGAAATGTGCAAAGGTCTAAAAGAGCCGGAAGGAGCAGAAAGAAGAATGAGCTCGCCCATGAGCTCGCTCGCTCGTTGTTGTTACGGAGGCATGTAAAGGCCCAGCATCGACACACATCGCTGGGTACGCAGTGGGCGGCGCAGAACAAAGAAAACTGCGGCATTACTCCGATTACCCCCAATGCGATCAGCTCCTGCCAGCGGCAATCGACATCTATGGCTGTCTGGGTCCTCGTTTCCACACTGCTTCAAAACATTGCCAATCTAGGCTACACTCGACGTGCAGATGTGTTTCCGGCTGAGATGGGCTTGCCAGCTGCATATCTGTCGCTCTTGCGACAGATATGCAGCGTGCTCAGGCTAGTGCCTTGCACCAGAAAGCTGGGCGAGCTCTAATTGGTGGCAGAAGGGTTTAGAGAAGGGCTTTCTGGCATCTGGTATTTATGCATCGAGTAGTGACCTTTATGTTTTGACCCGTGGTTATTGAGCGGGTCATTCTGCTGTAGGTTATGTAGATCTTCAATTGTGCTTGCCTTTGTACTTGGCCATTTGGCCTACATTTCTTTCTAATACACGGATTTCCTCTCATAGAAGAGAGGGGCTGGCAGAAAAGCACCAAATTACTCTCCATGACTCCTGCGCGCGTCATGACCTCTGGTCAGCAAGTAACTTCAGTGAAAATCAGAATAACTAGATGGCGGAAAAACGTCGCATTGTTGGAAACAAATGAATGGAGCAATGGCAACCGTAGAACAAACACCATTACTGCGTTAGTATACTCTTCCCTGTTGGTGCCGGGCCGGGCGCCGCCCCGAGGGCCGCCGTGGCTGCCGCGGTCCGCCTGGATGCCACGAGCGTGGCTCATGCCGATTGGATCAACAACACCTTTCCTCTTCTGATTGGAGCGAGATGCCGCGCCTCGTGCCGCCGGCTGCGAGATGTGCGGCGCCAGGCATGGCGGCGGCCGCCGCGGCGCGCGGGCAGGAAGCGAAGATTGCGGCTGCTGATGATAAGAGTGAAGCCAGCAGGTGCACGCAGAGGGTATTCATACTACATAGCGGAGAAATGCGCGGGCGTAGCGACGCCTCCCTCTTCCACTCCCCAGTCCCCTCACTCTCGTCCCCCTCTTGCCTCTTTCCTTTGCCCCAATTCTTGCACTAGGTCTGCCTGGACAATTTATTGGCTTTAATTTGCCACCCTTTCATTCCATGCGCACCGCGCGCCTTCTCTCTCCCTCTGCACTTCCGAGGCTCGTCCCTTCCCCTCTGAGTCTTAGCATCTCCGACCTGCGGCTGCTTAGCTGAGGTTACTGAGTGATTGGTAGCTGCTTTGTTTCTCTGTGTGCTTGTTTTTCTTGGGCGAGCACTTTCTTTTCTTTTCTTAGCGCTTCCCCTGGCCCCCTTCTCGTACTCTGTTCATTCTTTTTTGGGCTGGCTTTTCAAGTCCCTATTCTCAATGGGTGAGCACTTCGCTTCTGAGTGTCTCTCCCGCTGCCCAGAGACTAGTTTCTCTGACCTGCGGCTGCTCAACAGGGGATATCGAGTGCCTAGTGGCCACTTGCTGTGTCGCTGAGTCCCTTAGCGCTCTTCTGGCCCCTTCGAACTATATCAATTCTTTTCTTCTCTGAGCTGGCCATCCACAGCCATCGCCTCTACTGGAAGAGTCTTTCTCTCTCCTCTTCTATAAGAGTCCCGAGGTGCTCGGCCCTCGGCTCAGACGCATCTGGCTCCTGCCTCCACCTCTGCTTGCCCATCTGGCTACCTGCACATGGCGCCATCCAGTCTGGCTTACGAAGCTCGGTGGCTGCGCATCCGTTACCTCGTGCTGCTTGCCGTCGTTGCACCTCTCTGCTGCAGCCATGTCGAGGCTGTCAAGGAGGAGCTCGAGTACGCCATTCTCAGCGACGAGACCGGGGAGATGTTTCACGCCAAGGGGCTGCCAGTTGGCATGACGACCAACAGTGACGACTGCATTCTGGTGCATCACACAGGCTGCACTTCGAGGGCAAGGTGAGTGGACGGCCTGCCCCCTTGGGTATAGGGTCTAGGTTTAATGGTTCATGCTCTGAGGTGGCCGTCTTTCCTATGTCGTTCCTCTCTACTCAGTGCATCCCAGAACACCGGCAAATCTGCGCAGATCATCAGAGGTGGGCGTCTCGTGTAAGCATTCAGAAATGTGGTCCCTGGTATTGACTGCTTCTTTTTGTTGCGGCAGATGGCGCTGTGTGACATGTGAGGCAGGGGATCACGTAGCGGCTGATCGCTTCACCAGCTGCCATGTCAAATTCGAGCCCGTGGAAGGAGCATCCTTAGTTCGTTTGACTTGTCAGGCTGTTAACCACATGACAGAGGGAGTGTCCACGCTTGTAGATACTGGCTACTACCCCAAGCTCTTCCCAACAGCGCTGCGCAAGTGCACCTGGCCTCATGAGCGCGTTCCTCCACTCCGGGCTCATCGCACAAAACTCTGTAACGATACCCAGGAGCGTTATGAAGGGCTTCAACGCAAGAGGCGACTGGCAGGTGACGACTCCACGTGCTCAAGTAACGGCTGCA